>BDUI01002304.1:9153-42007 GCA_002335545.1 Apodemus speciosus | reverse complement strand
CACACACACACACACACACACACACACACACACACACACACACACACACACACACACATTCCTTTGAGCCACATGAGTTAGTGCTCTCACTTAGCTTTTCTGAATAGTGCAATAAACACTGATGTGCACATAGCTTTGTGATATATTAGCTTAGAGTTCTTTGGGTAAACACCTAGGAATGGCATAGCTAGTTTCTGTGGAAAATCTATTTTTAGTTTTATTTCTTTATTATTTTCCTCTCTACTTTGTCTTCCTCCTTTTCTATCCCTATCTGTTTTTATCACCTCTGTCCCTGTCTCTTACATTCTATTCAGGCTAATTGGGAAGCGAAAACTACTGAGGATTATGTTGAAGAATAGAGGAAATGCAAGAATTTTGCACAGAATGACATTTTTTTTCAATCAGAAGGACTTGCTGTGATAATAGCATGTCTATGCGACTCACTTGTTTCTTTACACTGTCTGCATATGAATAGAAGTATAGGTCATGTAAAAATTTTTCAAAGTTTCCTTTTGCCCTTTGCTAATTTTGTTTTATTCTGTTCCATTCTTTTGTGCTAGGATGTGTCATATTTGGGTCAAATGTCTGCTATGAAAAGTACTTTAAACATAACTTTTAGAACAAAAAATATTGTTACAATCAAGCAACAGTAGTTTTCTCTATGAAAATACTCAGGGAATACTGAGTTTTCAAATCTTTGTTTTCTGTGTATGGATGTTTTGTCTGTATGTATGTGCAAGTATCACTAGCATGGCTGGTGGCTTCAGATACCAGATATGGTAGTGTATCCACTCGAATTGTAGTTACAGATGGTTGTGAGCCATTGTATGGGCACCAGAAATTGAATGCAGGTGTTCTATAAGAGCAGCACGAACACTTAACCACTGAGCCATCTCTTTAGCCCTTGGGAATGCTTTCTAAAATATGGTGATCCAAACTAACTTTTAAAGGAATCTCATTATCGCATGATTATCTAATTGGATATTGCTTATTATTACATTAGAGGATCAAACACATTATGGAAGAATTGGAGCCAAATTTCTTTCCAAGATTGTCAATAAAAATGGAATTGAAGGTTTGAAATGATAGTTTGAAGGAGGCCTGTATCACAGAATGCAATATAAACATAGTCAGTATTTAAGCATCCTTTACTGGTGCTTTAAGGGAAGATATGAGGGTCTATAAAGAGCAGTGCTTTTGTCCCTTCTCTGGGGACTGGCTTTTCATGGTCCTAGAAGGCACCATGCTAGCATCCAAAGGAAGGAGGCAACCAACAATCCTACTCAACAACGATCATAGCACATTACCACTGAAGGTGCAGTAGAAACATATATACCTCGGAAATAGTCAACAGCTCTCGTATTGGATTTAAGACTCACTTAACAAGAGGGAAACCATGCCTGGTACTGGAAACTATTTAACTACTCAGTGCTATTAAATCATGGTTATAGGAGGAGAATCACTAATTTACTACACTAGCCTAATCCATAGCAACAATCTATGAGCATTTGTCCTTATACCTACAGATTAGTATAGTCTTTACCCCTCATCAAGGAAACTTCTCTTTCCTGATTGAGTCCATTACAGAAAACCACACATAATCAAAATGCAGATTTTATACAAAACAATTGTACCATCTAAGGCTCAAGGAACATTGTGGAAGAAGGGACAAGATTGTAAGAACCATAGGACTGGGGAGTTTGCTATGAAATTGTGTCTCCTAGTACTATCAGAAGCTACACCCATAAAGTCTTCCCAACATGACTGCCTAAGTATGAGCTGAACAAGGAGGACACCAGTGGGCATGTCAAAGTGGAAAGAGAAAAGACTTTGAGGCTTCAACCCTACACAAAGGACTCTAGGCAGCTGAGGAAATCTGGAAGTTGGAGAAGTGGTCTACTCCAGGGAAGGAAGAACACACCAATTGATTGTCTAGTGCTAAATGGTAAGCCTTAAAAACAACATCTATACAAGTTTGTGTCACCAGAACATTATATGACTGAACAGATTATATTTAGGATACTATATTAAATATTCCTATCCAATATATATCTTACCCAATATTAAAAGTATATGTGCATGAAATAAAAATTAATGGAAAAAGCCATGAATTTGAAGAAGAATGAAGGGGATATGAGAGAATTTAGAAGGGGAAAAGGCAAGGGAGAAATGTAACTATAATTTCAAAATTAAAACAATGGTCAGTTATAAAGGAAATCATCACTGACTGGGCATCCCGAGCCTTAGGCTCTGGGAGATTCAGCTAACTGATTATGGGTATTCTCTTGGCTTTGGTGTCTTCTTCAAGTAAAAGAAATTATACTTGATGACTTCTTGCTTTCAGGTCTATAGTCCCATAGAAGAGAGAGTTGTAATTAGAAGGGTGCATGCATTTGTCTGTATTGTGGTAGCAGCACTTCATATATTGATCTACTGCCATCAACTCTAAGAGCTCTTCACAAAGATCTATGAAGAAATCATTGCCATGTTCATTAAGGGCTTTTGGGAGGGCACATTTTTTCTCTCTAGTTAGATTTTAAATCCTCATTGACCAGGAACATTTGCATTCATAGTGCGAAGCAGAGCCTGAAATACCAACTTAGTACTTCAGTGTGCTGCTAAATTGATTAAGCATGCTGAACAGTGATAGCTTGGTACTAGAAGCCCAATGGCAGGGCTCAGTGGCCTATTGTCTTTATTATTATGAAGTAATAAGGCTAATAGCAGTGTTGTGTGATGGAAGGCAGGCTTACTTCTATTTAAAGATGGAATGAACAGCTTTGACAGGGACAAGCAAAGAACACAGGAACATTAGCTGTGCTCCCATATTCAGTGCACATAGGCCAGAGCTTGGCAAACATTTCTGTAATGGCCAGATGATAAACATTTGAGGATTGGAAGACCACAGGGTCTCCAATGCAACTACTAAATTCTGCTTTGTAGCATGAAAACAGCTATAGATAATGTGTAAACATATGGGCATGGCCATGTGCCAGTAAAACTTTATTTATGGATGCTGAACTTTGAATGCTGTGTAATTTTCATATGTCCCATAAATATTAGTCTTTTGGGGAGTTTTCCCAACCATTTAAAATGTAAAGAACAGTAGTTCGTGGCTGTATCAAAAAGACAGGAGACCAGATTTGATCAATGAGACCCATATAGTTTCCTGTCCAGGATGAAGACTTGTGTGCACACTTTCTGCAATGGTCATTTAACAGTGAGAATTTCTTGTTTAAGTGGAGTGTGGCTATGAAAATCCATGCTTCTGTTCCAGTTACCCAGGAAAGAGGTCCTAGGGAATAGTCTATATAAAATCCCTAAATCTAGGTAGGAGGTATAATTCAATTGGTCAAGTGTTTGTCTTGCAATCATGAGTTTGATCTCCATATCACATATGAAAAACTGCCCATGGTGGTATGCAATTGTAATGCCAGCTATAGGGAGTCAGAGACAAGAGTGACCCTGCAACTCACTAGCTAGCTGCTCTAGCCTACATGATGACCTCTGGGTCAGTGAGAGATGCTGTCTCAGCAAGCAAAGTGGATTGCAGTGGAGAAAGAACTCCCAATATTGTATTTTGGCCTCATGGCACATACATGAACACACACACACACACACACACACACACACACACGCATATGCACATGCACACGCACATGCACACACAGAGTTCTACATCTCTGTGGTATTATAATGATTTGAGGCTCTGCCATATCGTACACCACCAGAGTTTCTCAGATTATTAAGAATCAGTATCATCTATGTTTTTAAATGGTAATGTGGGGTTCTGCAGCACATGATCAGAGAACAGTAAAACTGAGAGCAGAGCCAAAGTCTTTCAGCCAGCTATTTCCTCCTGCATGCTCTTGGTTGTCTGTGATGTGACCAGTTTAAATAGAGAAAAGGAAAGGTTTTTGAAGACAAAGCTTAGCTGGATTCTTCACACACCGTGCTTCTTGCCTCTCCCTTTGTGCTTCACCATTGTGTATGGTGCTGCTTCCTCCAAGGTCTTTCCACCCAACTCATGGAACAGGTTTAGTAACTTGTAAAAAAAATAAATAAATAAAGAGGGGCAAACTGGGACTGACTAAATCACTTCCTTAGTTATTTCTAGTAAATTTTGAAGACCTGAAATGGTCAGAGTAATAGGAAGCATCTGTACTGTAAGTCCTTGAGAGGATGTTTTAGCTGAGTGTATGGTAGGAGAAGAATGGGTCACTTTGAACATCTTCCCACTTCTCTGTCCTGGCATTCCCCTATACTGGGGCATTGAGCCTTCTTAGGACCCAGGGCCTCTCCTCTCATTGATGTCCAACCAGGCCGTCTTCTGCTACTTATTCATCTGGAGCCATGGGTCCCTCTATGTATACTCTTTGGTTGGTGGTTTAGTCCCTGGGAGCTCTGGGGGTTCTGGTTGGTTGATATTTTTGTTACTCCTATGGGGCTGCAAACCCCTTCAGCTCCTTAGGTTCTTCTCCTAACTTCTCCATTGGGGACCTCATACTCAGTCTAATGGTTGGCTGTGAGCATCCACTTCTGCATTTGTCAGGCACTGGCAGGGCCTCTCAGGAGACAGCTATATCAGGCTCCTGTCAGCAAGCACTTGTTGGCATCCACAATAGTGTCTGAGTTTGGTACTGAACCATCTCACCAGCTTGAATCATTGTTCTTACTTTCCAGAATGGAGTATGAAAAAAGTTGCAAAGTGTCCAGTTTTATGGACCCATTTGCATTAACTCATTGCAAGTATAGGACCCTGCAAAAGTAAATACTTAAGATTACCAGACTTTCTTGAAAAAAATGCACTGGCCAGAGGCTTGCTAATGTCTGCAGAGTACGACCTGATGTTTAGAGGGGCATCTATCTGTGTGATACCACGAAATGTTTACATGACATACTGATGTTAAAAGATACAAAAAAGTCGACCTTTAATCCTGTAAAAGAAGGCAAAGAAAAAAGAAGAATTATATCAAAACATCATGTATACAACTGCTGAGTGATTCTTGTTTTATTTGTAGGATTCTTCACTCTCTAATTGGTTTGTGCTGAGCTTTTAAGTCTCTTGTACTATGTTGTTGTAAGTTAAAAAAAAGTCCTTCAGTTTAGCCTACTGTTTCTCACACACCTTCCTTGTTGATCTCTTTACTGGCTCAAGGCAACTCTATCAATTGGTTCTTGTTCTATGTGTGTGTGGGGGGGGCTGGGGATGGAACCCAATGAAAAAAATGGAGCCTCTAAAATCTTCAGATCTGAGCCTGGTCTCAGGAGCCAGATGGCCTAGGCTCAGATTCTAACTCTTCCATTTGTTAATGTAGCCTTTGTTGGTTCTTTCTTTTGTGAGAGTTGTGAGAGAGATGGAGGGGTGAGGAGAGAGAGATAGAGAGAAGAGACACAGAGAGAGAGAGAGAGAGAGAGAGAGAAACAGACACAAAGAGACACATAGACAGTGAAAGACAGACAGAGACAGACAGAATGAGGTGAAGGGAGAGAGAAAAGCTAAACAGTACTTACAACCTTCTATTATAATAAGGATTTTTTTAAAAGGTAAGAGTAACTATTGAAATGTATTTTGTAGAATATTATGCTCTTTCTTTCTCAAGCATGAGGTCCAAAGTCATTTGACTGAGGATGCTAATAGATACAGGTATAAATGCATTAAAGTTATATTTAGATTTTAATGACAGAAAACATTTCAAGACTATCCATCTCTTACATTGTAAATTTCAAATTAGAGACCTTTTTATCATTTAGTGTCAATAGAGTGCTTCTTTCTTGAGTTAATTCTTGAAACCAATTGATAACTGTGCCAGGCACACAGTATGTGCAATGTTAGTTTTCATTGAATAACAAAACAGCCAAAAAAATCCCACCAATAACAACAAAATAAATTGCTAATGAAGGAAGTAGAGTCTAGGGTTCCCGGGCCTCATCCTGCCCTGGTCCTTGCCTTAGGCTTCTTCCTTACACAATAAGACCTCCCTAACACTACCAATGCCAACCTAAGAAGTTACAAAGCTCAGTCACCCCCTTACTACTTCTCATCAAAGTGTATTTAAATATATTGCTGTTAAACTTTTATAATTAAACACAATGCCATGATGGTATTTTGACCTTCAGTGCATCTTGTTTTGGATGTAAGACACTTTGTTAACGTAATTTAGAAATTCTACTTTTAGCCTAAGTAATATGAAATATATTTAAAACTGATCACCGTCTCTGATATTTCAATGTTTAAATATATGTTAGATAAACTAAATCTACCAGGAAAAGATTTGATACTGTAGGTGGTGGCTGTGTCCCCTGGTGTGCCCTGGAAGACTTGGGATTCTTTTCTCAGAGTAAAGCCAATCACTGAACCTAAGGGAGGTTTTGGGCAGATTGTGGCCATCCACAAATTGTACCACTTATTCAATTCTCAGCCAAAGAGGGCTCAAAGAGGGTTAGAGACTGGTGGAAAAGTGCTGTCACTTTGTTCTTGGCTGGCACAGTTTTGCAACATACTCCCCGAAACTCTGAAGTTGTCTCTTGGTCTTTCCCTTCTTGTTTCTCCCAGCCTTTCTGGTCACTTTTTCTTTACTTAATCCAAATCTTCCCCTCTGAATCTATTTGGGGTGAATGACTAGTTTTGAAGACAATCTATGACCCAAAATAAGTGGTCTATTCTACCCTAGAACACAGGTAAACTTTGTCTTTGGGATTTGTCTTATTCTGTGTATTTTCTAGGCTGCAAGGTAGAGTGATTTCACTGTGCCTGACTTAAATGTGCAAATGGAATCTGGAAATGTTCTTCCAACTTTGGGGCCCATAAAATTTTGAGAAGTGTAACAAAATCTAAATATATGTTCATCCCTCCATAAAGTTTTTGAAAAATGGTCCATGAACAGCTTGTGCCAAGACGCTTGCATACCTATTGAAGTTTAACTGGATAACTGCTTTCCTTTGTCATTTTAAATGTAACCAAGGGCAAGGGCAATATTTCAGCCTGCTTAGACCCCTTCTGACAGGCTCCCTTATAAGATTAACATTGAACTCTGGAATCAGATCATCTTGATGGAACTCATTTTTGGCCCAAGGTTCAGTTGGTGCCCAATTCCTTATGAGAAAGCATTATAAGATGTCTGCTAACTGATTACTTCTCTCCACTTTATCCCTAAGATTTTACAGCTCTCCCATCTTAGAATCAGAGGGCTATGTTACCGTTGTTTTGTAGTTTTTTGGAACTGAACTCAAGGCCTTGCATGTGCTAGGCAGGTGCTTCACAACTGGGCTACAGGCTCAGTCTCATCACTCAGAATCAATATCTTTCTGTCTGAAATATTCCTGGCATCATCCCAGCTGCATCCTAGCTTGTAGGCTTCTGGTTCTTCACTGATGCCAATGCCTTTTTCTTTTTAAACCTCACTCCAAGCTCTCACTCAGATGACCCTTTTGGGCCCTGGGGCTTCTAAATATAGAAGAGATCTCAGAGTTCACTCTAAACCTCAGGCCATATGGGACTCTGTGTGTGTGAGAGAGAGGGGGGAGGGAGAGAGGGAGAGGGAGAGGCAGAGGGAGAGGCAGAAGGAGAGGGAGAGGGAGAGGGAGAGACTATATCAGGAATACCAGGTTTCATGGACAACCACAGGGCCATCAGATTAGGAAGCTACCTGGCCTGGTGATATCCTTAGGAGTCATCTTGAATAGGCTCAAACTTTGTTACTAATGTTTAACATTGGTAGACTTAGATAAGTTACTGAACCTCAGTTTACTCATCTGTTAAAGAACAGTAATATTGGTGTCTGTCCTCCAGAATTGCTGTGTGGACAAAACATGATCATTTAATCAAAGCATAGCCCAGTCAACCAAAGCAGAAGTGCCTAATCCATAGTAAGTAACTCTCAAGCTTCCACTATTATGCTGGTGCCGACTCATTATGGAGGCAAACTAATCATTCCCCAGATATCTATATTAATGGAAGCTGGGGAGATGGCTCAGTCTGAGTCAGATCCCCAGCACCCACAGCCAGGACCCCAAGCATGGGTTCCAATACCTGTAATTCCAACACTTAGAGACAGGATCCCCTGGGCTTCCTAGTCATCTAGTCTAGCTCAGTTAGTAAGCTCCACATATAGTGAGAGATTCTGTCTCAAAAAGTAAAGTGGAAAGCTACCAAGGGAGACATGGACATGAGTCTCTGGCCTCCACATGGCATATACACAGAGGAATATATTCACAGATATTCACACAAATACAGATATGCATTTTTTAAAAAAATATTCCTGCATAGTGGATGCAAAGCAAGACTTTGAAGCAGAAAGCAAATATGTAGAGATATGGCTACCTAAAGCCCTTGCCCCCAAATACTGAAGGAATTTAAAAATCGTTTGCTGGGAAACAGCATTCTTCCCATAGCAGATGGTAAACACACTGACTTCCATTGTTAGACGGAGCAATTAAGAGGCATCCTCACCCCCAAAGCCAGCTATGCTCTCTAGGATATACTGGGTGTGTATTGGGAGAGGACATGATTGAGAAATTGCAGCCCCCAGGTAAACAACTTTAGAATTGTACAGTGTGTAAGAGGGTTCTGCCCACAAACACAATTTGTTTCTTGGTCTCTTTGAGGAAAATCAAAGTTTCAATTACATTTCACAATATGGACCATGACCCCACTCCCTTAACCTGGGTTTAAAACTTGCTTCTTCCAAAACTTGGAAGATCTCTGCTGAAGACTCCTAGAAGTCCACTAAAACCTTAACTATATCTTCTGGAAACTTTCATATGGGACAATGGATGCACTGGAGAGGGAATTGATACCTGTCTGAAGTATCAAACCATTTATTTATATTGGCTTCTATTTAAATGGAAGGATGAATTAAACATTAGGATCCAAACTGAGGTTCACTCTCTATTTGCTCTACCCCAGTATCCCTTACTAGGTGTCCTTCAGGTATCAGAAACAGCGCCCTCATCCACAATGGCAGCTGTACTCTTTCCTGATCTCTCAGCTCATATCCAGCCACTATAAACTGATGTGTGTTTTATATAATCTAGTTTTAATTAAACTAGCCTCCCCAAATGAACAAGTGGCTTAAAATAGTCCTGATGAAATACACAAAAAAGCACACAACAAAATCTCACAGGTTGTAGATGATATTAAAGTCACAAACCCAAGAGAACAATGTGACTATTCCTTGCTCTTGGTGTAGGTGCTGAACAGATATGATACATTCAATCACATTTCAATTATAATTTAATAATGTTATGCATATGGCAAAGGCTTTTTTCCTTTAATGACATAAAGTAAAATATATGACATGTCTTAGTTAATTTTCTATTATTGTGAAGAAACATCATGGGCAAGGCAACTTATAGAAGAAAGAGTTATTAGGTTTATAGTTTCAGAGGATGAGTCTTTAATCATCATGTCAGGGAATACGATAGCAGGCAGGAAGGCAGGCATGGTGCTGAAGCAATAGTGGAGAGCTTATATGTTAAGACAATAACCACAAGAAACAAATAGGAGAGGTATTTGGGAATGGTGTGGGCTTTTGAAACCTCAAAGCTTGCTCCCAGTAACACACTCCTTCCAGAAGGCCACACCTCCTAATCCTTCCCAAACAGTTCTACCAACTGTGGAACAACCATTCAATATGAGAGCCTATGGGGGCTATCCTCATTCAAACCACCACACATTATTTTACCCCTTTTCTCTACTGTTAAATAATTTTTAAAATTTTATATTTTAAAATACCCTATTATATTCAAGAATAACTATTTCCTTGATTTTGCCTTTACCATGTAGTATGCATGAATATGAGCATGGGTACCTGTGGTTACTTTTTTTTATTCTGTTTCATTGAGCTTTGAAAAGTAAACATCTTGAACTTTTTTTTAATTAGGTATACTCTTTATTTACACTTCAAATGTTATCCCCTTTCCTGGTTCCCCCCTCCCCCGAAAATTCCGTAAGCCATTTCATTGTTTTTCCTCAGAACAAGGACAATCTTCTATATACTCAGTCTCATCATATTGAACAAAGTTAAAAATAATTATTTAATAACATCTAATACTAAACCCATGATTAAAATTGCCCTATTGTCCTTTAAAAATCCTTTATAGCTTCTTTTTAATAATTACAGGTCAAATAAAGACTTACGTATTACATGTCTTATATTTCTTTCATCACCTTCATGTAGAACTCTCCATTTTCTTTAGTCTCCATTTCTTTAGTAACATTGATATTTTACGAATATTTTAAATTTGTTGTTTGACAATTTTATAATACATACAGTGCATCTTGATTGTATCCATCCCCAGATTTCCCTTAACTCCCTTTGGGACCTTCCCAAAACATCTCCCTCCTACTTCACTTTTTGTCTTCTTTTTAAAAAAAAAATAACCCAACTTCTCATGTATGCATGAGCATATGACTCTCTACTAGAGAATGAGAAACCAATCAGTCCCCACACTCTCAATAAAATGACTCCCCTCTCTAACCATCCACCAATACAATAACCAATAGTTCTACAGCTAGGGGTAGGGCTTTATGATCTCCTCCAGCTACCATTCTGAAATTTTGACTGGCTTGATCTTGCACCAATCACCACGGCTGCTATGAATTCATGAGTGCAAAAGCCATCTCATATCCAGAAGTCATCATTTCATGGCACTCTCTACCATTATTGGTTCCTATATTATTTTGATCTTTTGTTCTGAGATGTCCCCTGAGACTTGGACATGGAGGTTAACATAGATGACCCATTTAGAGCTGAACATCCAACATTCATTCTGAACACTTATCAGTTATGAATTTCTGCATGGAGTGCAACCCACTGAAAAAAGAAATTTCTCTGACCAAGGCTGAGAGCAGCACTGATCTATGGATATAAGCATAAATACATGGTTAATGATTTATTTATTTTTATATTATATGTATGAGTGTTTTGTCTGCATGTACACTGCAGGTATGCTAAGTACCCATGGAACCGGATCTCCTGGACCTGGAGTTACACATCATTGTAAGCTGACATATGAGTGCTGGAAAACAAGCCTGGTCCTCTGCCAGGGCACTGAGTGCTCTTAGCTACACAGCCATCTCTCCAGCCTCAAACATATTTAGAAGGTAGTTTGACCCATCTATTTAAAACAGCAATTCATCCTCTAGAGTCCATGATCTTCCCAACCATCAACTTTTGACAAGGTTTATAGTACCAGGCATGAATCCTTTCTGTGGAACAATCCTCAAACCCAACCATAGAAGTGTTGCTTACCTCTCTGACAGTCATTCCATTATCACACAGGTGGGGGCATCTTGCCTGCCAGGTTAATACTGTAGCATACAGGTTTCAATGCTGGCTAATTCTATTAATGACTTTGCCCCCACCCCACCCAACCCAAGTGACCTTCTGGCACTAGAAAACTAGGCAGTATGGAGGAAATTTCAAGCTTTATGTCTCTATAATCTACAACCAATGTATGTGGTCTCTTTATCATTAGGTTCTTACCATCTAGTTATAGTTGCAATGAACATTATCTACTAAAATGTGCCAGAATATGGATTTGTCTTCCCCCACAACATTCAGATTCTGGTTAAATGTTTTGGCCAAGAATACTGATCATACATGTAGCCAATCTGATGACTTCAGGAGCTGAGACAGCAGGATTGCAAATCAAAGGTTTAGTTTCATGAGTGCATTGGTGTAAAGATAAAATTAGATCAGTCATATATTTCAAACTTTTAAATACAATTAAAGCATTTTTCTGGACTTCTGAGAGTGTGTCTTCAGCATTGGATCATGTAACTTCTCTGTTTAAAGGAAAAATTACCCTTGCATTTGATATAATGCAGGTTAACTTCCAAATTATCTATCAAAAAGAAAAAAAATTCCCATTTGTAACTTGGTGAGCACCTTGTGTGAATATCTCATCACTCCCAAATTTCTAACCCAATGAATGGCTTTATTGCTTTCACTTGAATCAATGATTACAAATGGTTACAAATGGGCATCATCTAGACATATTTCTGCTTTATTAGTTTGCCGTTTTTCTTTTGTTCATTAATTTTAAAAAGAAAGGCTGGAATGCTTTTTACAGAGAACCTGAGTTGGGTCTCATGTCTGGTATCTCAGAACTGCCTGTAAATTACAGCTCCAGGGACTCTTGACACCATCTTCTGGTCTCTACCGGCTCTCGTATGCACATGGGGCACATAAACTTATGCACGGGCACACATACACATTTTATAAAATAAATAATAAAAAATGGTATAGATTTAGGAATGGCTTTAAATTCAATGAATTATGTATCACCACTGCTCTAATGTTCTTGCTAAAATTTTCCTAGGAAGACTCTTCAATATGCTTTCTATGCCCATACATACAAATCCCTCATACTTCAACATTTCCTTTCTGTCTGGCATCATAATGTATTTGAGGTTCATGTTACACATTTTCTACTTCAGATGTACAATTAACCATTTCCTCGAGAGCTTCTGTGTTTTAAAGTGGGTATAAATTTACATGTTTTCTTATTGTGCATGTATATTATAAAACAACACAGGTACATGTTCCTATTTTTCGGTACTGAGTAGTGATGCCAACTAGCACAATGGGGAGTGCCATTACTGTGTACTTGAAGATGAGTAGCTCCTTGTGTCATTTCATTTATCATCTTTTATTTAATGTGAATGAAAATCTTCTTTGGTATTTCTACAATAGAGAAGAAAGATTGACCTCAACCCTATGCTCGACTTTTCTTTGTTCATATCACTTCTACCAAGCCTTGGATAGGAAACTGAGGTGTACAATTGTATCAACTCTGCAAGTGTTCAGGATCTTCAGCCATGCACTCCTAGTGCCTATAGCATGCTCGGAAGGTATGCATTTCACATAGTGGAGTTGTGTTTCACTGAGAGGTACTACTTTCTGGGTGACACCCTTGCCCATTCTTAAAGAATTCTTAAGAAAAGGGCATGGATACTTTTCCCCTAAGTGTACAGTTCCCTTCAATTACTTACTGCTCTAGGGACAGCAAGGCACATTGACAATGTCCAGGTGAATACATTGGTGAGGGCATGATGTAACAATAGAGTCATATTAAAAAGTCAGACTAAGGTTTAGTTCTTTCTCCTCCTCCTTCCTTTTTTCCATCTCCAGTCATCCAACATTTCTTCCAATTTCCTGATTCCTTCTCTAGTCTTCTCCAATTTGATTCTTTGTGTCCTTTTCTTTTTTCCTCAACCCTTCCTTCCATCTATCAACGTCCCTGGGGATTCTGCTTTGATCACAAGTCTATGTTATAAGTCAGAAGAAACTGGAGTATATTAAGATGAGATAAAAAAGAAATGCCAGAGTGACTAACCTGGAGAAAAATTAGGAAAGGATTACTGTAATATGTCACATATGCAAAACATAACAGTTGAATCTGCTACAAGGACCACCAAGCTGTTTGCTGAGAAATGGCTCAGAGGGGGATGTGAGAAGGATCTGGAGGAGTTGGAGGAAGGAAATGCATTATCAGAATATATCCTATGAAAAACTCTTTTTTTTTTTTTAAAGATTCCATTACTCTGTGCTCTGTGTTACAGGCATCTCACAGGTCAGTTAATGGCAGCCTCGTGCTTCTTCGAGGGGACTATAGGTGCTATTCTCAAGGGAAAATAAATCCAGGCTTTGGGAATTTTGTCAAAATTCACCGGTAGGATTCTCATTTAAATGCTTGCAATGTGTCAGTTAGCTCAGAGATTTGTTTGTTCATTTTGTTTTCTTCTAGACCAATCTTCTCTGTAGAATGAGCATTTGGTTTGAATTAGGAGTTTTAAAGGGTTGATATTTAACAATTCTTGCTGACTACAGCAGGTTATTATAGACAAGCAAGGCCTGAACTATTTGAATAAAATAATGAAACAAAGGACAATTTGACTAAATGTCACGCCTCTCTGTGGACAAAGCTTTCCAATCTTGGACACAGGAACCAATCAGTTTGTGTCTTTGACCCATTAACTTTGTGAAGACCATCCTTCACCCATTCCAATGTTGAAACCAGAAAAATGAAGCCCAGGTGTTTTTAGAAGTGGAAAGAAATGTCTTGTGCCTCATACTATCAGTAAAGTAATTTGCCCATCTATAGAAGAATGACTCTTACAATGAGTGTATTAGTGAAACACACACACACACACACACACACACACACACACACACACACACACTTGTGAGAATGTGGGACTAAGAGACTTTCCTGCAAGATATGTTTTGGCAACCAATAGCAAGTGTTTGCTGAGCTCCCTCTTAAAAATGTGTAAAAGAGGGACTTGAGGCATTTTACATATTACAGAAAGAAAAGAGAAAAATCCAAAATCTTTAGACCTTGGGAATCTGATTTTAAAAAATCAAGTAGAAAAGTCACACCAATAAAAAATTAGCAAACAGTAAATTCAAGTCTGGCTGGGTGGTGCAGCCCATAATCCAAGTTACTCAAAAGGCAGAAGCAGGAGAGTTGCAAAATTCAAAGCCTAGCTGAGCTACATAGAATATTCAAGACAAACCTAGGAAATTTATACAGACTGTCTCAAAATGAAAAGTAAAAAGAAATCTAGGGCTCTATACAGAGCTCAACTTACATGAGTAAGGTCTTGGATTAATCCTCAGTAAGATGGATCTTAGATAATTATCTAAAGAGAGTGCATAGTTATTTTAAAATGATAAGAGCTGATAACCCTATCAAAAATTTAGATAGAATTGGGAGAGAGAATGGGATATTTAAGGCATTGATTAGTCTGCAAAATCTTCAAGATGCCACTTAAGCTGGGATATAGAAGGATTGGGTTCACATGTATGGAGACTGTGGAATAGAGAGCCTGAAGAGAAAGAGGGAAACAGAGGTGCAATAGAAACATAAGCACTTGGGTACCTATCTCTGGAGTACAATTTAAAGAGGCAGTTTACTTACTCTTTTAAGAGTTTGGAAATGGCACATGGGAATTAATCCTGGAAATATGGTGACAACTTCAAATGGTCATTTTAGTCTCATGTCTCTTTTGGTCATTAAGAATGGATGCACTCAACGTTACTCAATAAAAAAGCTCATGAAAAAAATATTCCCGATTATAACATGAGGCTGAATGTTCAAAAGTAGCTCACAGATCAGAACACAAGGACCCTCTATGACACAGGACCACATTGTCTCTGTTTCTGCTCCGTCTGCCTCATTCTCTTTTCCTTCCAGTCCGTCTACTCTGTTTATTTATCTTTTCCAGAGTTCAAGCACAGCTGCTCTGATAATTTCTTTGACAGTAAAACCTTTTCTTTTCATCATCAATCATTAACTAGCTATATTTTCTGGATAAATGTTTGAGAGAAAAAGAAACTCTTTAGTACCCGAGTAAATAGTCCATCAGCTGGTTTAGCTCAGGTATCCACCCCCAATAAACCTTTGTACCTTTGACTTCAGGCCTGTGTCTGTTTTCCAGAATAACCCAAGCAGAAGAGGTCCAGGTACCTGACAAAGCAGTAGGGGTCTAGGAGAGAATGAAGAGGGTAAGAAAGTGAAGCAAAGATTAGTTTGTTAATTACTGGCCTCCTTCAGGGTATAGCATTCTCTATGGCCTATTCATTCCCATTCTTTGGAAGAAAGAAGAGAAATATTGAAAACATCCAATGACTTCAGATTCCTAGAACTGGATATGAATATTCGAAACAAAGATTTTACAAAATTAAAAACAAGCTCCTTGTCTTTATATCTCTCTTTAGGTAGCAATTTGCTTTGTTATTCATTTCTGCAATTTATTAAGTAAAATTAAAGGAACATCAGCTTTTCTGAGAAGAACTCCTAAAATCAAAAGACAGGGAGAATTGTGCTGCACAGTGACAGCAGTTGTTAACAATGTCTCATATGCTTGAAAATCACTGAGTCATTTTTAATTGGCTTCACAGAAACGAAGCCAAGTAACTATGTGAAATAATGCATATGCTAATTACCCAACCTAGTCTTTGTATAATGTATACATATTTTGAAATATAATATTGTATACAATAAATAAAGAAGTATAATTTTTAAAGAGGAAATCTCATGGAAGCCCACACATAGACAAAGAATTCCAGCATCTGAGGAAAGCCCGAGGGAAAGGTAGACTTCCCCAGGAAAGACTTCATCTAATTGGTTATCAGCGCCAAGTGGTCAGCTCTCAAATTTTATGCATATAAGTAACACTAAATGGACTGAGCAATTCTCTTATATATTTAAATGTGTGGGTATGTGCATGTGTGTGGGCATGTGCATGTGTGTGGGCATGCGTGCGTGCATGAGAGAGGGCTACAGGGAAGGACAGAAGGGAAGAAAAATAATATCATTTGCATTATATAATAGTTTAAACAAAGAAAATAGGGGAACTGTACATAACATGATTTAAACCTCTAAACTAAAAAGACAGAGAGAGGAGAGACCTAAGGGAGAAAAGATAAAGAACAGAATGTTGCTTCTTAAGGCATTCATTATAGAGCAACCAGAATGAGGCAAGGGACAGGCTCAGGGTGCCAAATTTCAGAAGGCACTCACTCACTTTGGGGGGTCATGAGACTTCAGAGTAAACACTTTCATGAACTTAAGGGTGAGTACCTCCAGAAATTTTGCACTGTCAGCAGTCTAACTTGCCACACCCTGGTCCCAGCTCTGCTATCATCCATAATGATGTCTAACACCTTACAGAGAATCATTCTCTTTTGTGCTGCCCCAGGTACAAAGCCATTGTCCGGCCAATGGATATCCAGGCATCCCATGCCCTGATGAAGATCTGTCTCAAAGCTGCCTTGATCTGGATCGTCTCTATGCTGTTGGCCATCCCGGAGGCTGTGTTTTCTGACCTCCACCCCTTCCATGTGAAAGATACCAACCAAACCTTCATTAGTTGTGCCCCCTACCCACACTCCAATGAGCTGCATCCTAAAATCCACTCCATGGCATCCTTTCTGGTTTTCTATGTTATCCCACTGGCGATCATCTCTGTCTACTACTACTTCATTGCCCGAAATCTGATTCAGAGTGCCTACAATCTTCCTGTGGAAGGCAATATACATGTCAAGAAGCAGGTAGGTGCTTCCTATGATTCAATTTCCTCCTTAGGAACTTGGCCCCTTGCATTAATTTTGAATTTTAGTGGCAAGTATGGTGTAGAAGTGACCCCATCACTTGACTTTGGCATCCTAGGAAGCGAATGCTGCTTATTCATTAAGGTTTGCTTCAGTGACAGGGCACTTGCCTACAATACATACATAAGGCCCTGGGTTCAGTTCCCCAGAACTGTGAAAAGGAAAATAATTTGAGGGACTCCAATGCTCTCTATAGCTGCTTCTTTTAATCTGAACACATTGTTTGTCCAGGAAGAGAATTAGCATACAGATAAACAGAGGGAGCCTAAAAATGAGACTAGGTGAAAGAAAGAATCTGGTTAGGGAAAGACTCGTGCTGGAGGGAGGTATAAAGGGGCGACTAAGGTCAAAGGACGTGGCATGCTTGAACAACGGTGTCCTCATGAAACTCATCTCTAGGTATGATGAATGTGTATCAATGGGAAAAAAAAGAAAGGTTTACAGAATGATGGCTCGAATCCAGATTTGATTTCTTCTCTTGAGGCCTTAATTTTCTTATCATTGTTATACCAGCAATAGCTTGTATTTTGTAATGCTATTGGGGAATTATGAGAGTGTGTCACAGCATGCAGGATACCCCAATATATTACTCTTCCCTCAATCTTCCGTAAACCTCTGCAAGTTTATCCTAGAGGGACAAAGAGTAGAAACTAAGGGCTCTCTGGCTTTCTTTCCTCGGCGGTATTTTTAATTTTTAAAAGATGTATGTATTTTAATTTTATGTATCCCACCAACAAGACTGGTACCCACAGAAGTCAGAAGAGGGCACCAAATCCCATGAGACTAACCTTACACGTGGTGCTGGGAACTGAACTCAGGCCCTCTGCAAGCCATCTCTCCAACCCCAGGCAGTTCATTTTGCACCCCCCACCACTAACGCCCCGCACAGCCTATATGTAGATCTTTGATATATTAAATGGTAGAACAAAAAGACCTCCAAGTCCATGGAAATGAATAGCTGACCCCATTTAGAGGGCTCCCTATTCAAAGGTTTTTTTCCTACCAAGCAGAAATGGCAGTTGATACAATTGGCTGCCTATTTGAAAAGCCTTTTGGTAAGCAAATACCTACTGTACCCCAAGTTGTTTAATGAGAAAGAAGTCCCACCCCCACCCCTGATGTCACAAAGGGTGTGAAGTGCAAAAAGAGATGTTCATTCCACTTTGTGCAATCACCTTCCTCACTGTGTCATCCAGAAATAGCTAGAGATTAAAAAATAATAATACAGACTTATCTCAGCTTGGCCAATGAGGAAGAATAAAGCTGGCTGCTGTTTTGAGCATCAGAGGGGATAAGAAATAATTAACTGGAGAGCAAAGAAAGGCATGAAGGAGAATAGCTGATAAACTGCCCCAATGCTCTCTGGAGGAAAAAGAGGGCACTTACTAGAATTTCATTGTGCGGTCCACTCAAGCATGTAATCAACTTTGTTTAAAGATCTGTTCACCACAGCATGTTTTAACTATTTTGCCTCACAGGTTTCTGCTTCCAGCCTTGTCAATCTGTGTGTTTCTGATTCTGGTTTGCTTCCTTCCCCCATCTGTGTCTGTGTGTGTATGCATGTCTTTATCTCTCTCTCTCTCTCTCTCTCTCTCTCTCTCTCTCTCTCTCTCTCTCTCTCTCTCTCATTATCATCTCCAATTACACTTTCTGTGGCCCTGCTCCCTCACCCATTTCTCTGTCTCTGTCTTCATACCTTTAACACTACCCCCTTTCTGCCTTTCTTCCTGTTCAGATTGAATCCCGGAAGCGGCTTGCCAAGACAGTACTGGTGTTTGTAGGCCTCTTTGCCTTCTGCTGGCTCCCCAACCATGTCATCTACCTGTACCGTTCCTACCACTACTCTGAGGTGGACACCTCCATGCTCCACTTTGTCACCAGCATCTGTGCCCGCCTCCTGGCCTTCACCAACTCCTGTGTGAACCCCTTTGCCCTTTATCTGCTGAGCAAGAGCTTCAGGAAGCAGTTCAACACTCAACTCCTCTGCTGCCAGCCCGGCCTAATGAATAGATCCCACAGCACAGGCAGAAGTACCACCTGCATGACCTCCTTCAAGAGCACCAACCCCTCAGCTACCTTCAGTCTCATCAACGGAAATATCTGTCACGAGGGGTATGTCTAGACTAACCTTCAACCTTGCCTCTTAAGGAACTCCTGGTATTGTTCTACAGATGTCCAGGAGCCCTGGAATTGATTGTTGTCTCTACACCTTCTGAAGACCCTTCAGGGGCATGAGTGATACAGATAGGTGAGAGAGATGTCCAAATGCATCAATCACCATCAATCACCAAAGGAAGCCATCAGGCTTCATTTTCCATCTCTATTGTGAGGGCTTCTCCTGATGGAGATCAAATCTTCCCTAAAAACAAGGAACAAATTGGAAATTATTATTCAAAGCGCCAAGCCCTGCTAGGCACGCGTGGTCAATTAAGTCTTAGAAATTATATGAACAAAGAGAGCAGAGAAACCATGCATTGGGTATCTGCTCTATGAGTTATTTTCTTTAAACAGAAGCTGATTGCTTTCAAAACATGGCTTAGCTCTTTTTTTGCCAGAAATTTGTAAAATATGTAAACCAAGGAACAACTTTTATTTACATTCCTAAAATGAAAAGCCAACTCTAAAAAAGAGTCCCATGTGTGAGGAATGGACTCCATTTATAACATTGGAAGCCAGTGTAATATAAAACAAACCGCTAAATATTGGCTTTTCAAAGATGTTGCTGAGGACACAGAAGAAACACTCAATAGAAAATGTTAAGGCTAAATACAACCAAATGTAGATCCATGTACGGCTATGGAGCAATGGCTTTATGAATTCCCATTTCATAGAAATTCTGATTCTTGTTAACTCAATTTTGGTCATTATAGTGTCGTTCTACCATAGAAGAGAGGTTTTGTTGTTTTTTGTTTTTTGTTTTTTTTTTTTTTTTTTTTTTTTTTTTTTTTTTTTTTTTTTTTTTTTTTTTTTTTTTNGAACTCACTCTGTAGACCAGGCTGGCCTCGAACTCAGAAATCTGCCTGCCTCTGCCTCCCAAGTGCTGGGATTAAAGGCGTGCACCACCACCTCCAGGCAAAGAGATCTTTTGTGGGGAAAAATGCTCATTTTATCAAAGCAGTAACTATTACAAATGTATAAAGGATGGCATTTATTCTTGATATACATGTTTTGAATCAAGTGCATTTGCTTAGGGATAACTGTCCTTGATGTAGTAAGGAGGTAGTTTCAATACAAGAAAGAGATTTTTTTTTCTGTATAGAAAGAAAATCCTGTTTATATTGAATGTATAGTTCCCGTAAAGTGTGCAAAGAAAATTAATATAATTTTACTAATGTGACCTTGTGTCTGAACATGTGTAAAAAAGAGCCACAGAAATCTCAAATTGTTGAACTAACCAAAAAAGGTACATATTTGTTTCAACTTAAAAATGTGTGTGAAATAGCCCACATGCAGAAAAAAAAAAGACTAGACTAATAGCTCCATCTCTTTCTAAAGTCATAGAAATGGCTCTGTAGTCCAGGTGGGACTGTCTTATTTGAAGAATCCTGCTTTCACTGTTTCTGAACTCAAATGTGGGCCAATCCTGACAGACTGTGAATATGAGGAGCCACTTGAATCTAAATCCAAGTTGTACAAGTGTTTCCTACTATGTATCCCTTAAATCCTAAGGCAATTTTAGTTCAAGCTTTCTCCACCTGGGTGGGATATAAACAGCAAGCTCACAGCACACGTGAGAAAGCCTTCTGAGGCTTGATGTGGAGAAGTACTGGCAGCTTGTGGAGCTTTAGGCATTAGGACCAAGGCAGTGTAAGGATCTGTGGTTACAGTTGGGACAAAACCTCTCCACTCCTGCTTTTGCTGGGCTCTTACATACTATAAAAACCAGCTTTCCTGGGAGTCCCTAACTACCTTTCACTTTTTGAAAGACAGACAGACAGTGGAGGTAAAGAACCAAGATGTGTTAATATCCCGCTTTTAGCTATATGACTTTTGCTATCTGGCTTCCCCATCTAGGCTCCTTTTCCCATGAGTGAGAAGAGAGAGCTAAGTCCCTTCTCTTGCTTCTCTGAGTCTCCTCATCTCCTCCAGTTGTGTCTTGAGAGCAATGTGTGTGGCCCATCTCCTTAACAGTTAATACACTTCTGCTTCTCTTACAACCGTAAAGTTTTGGAGAACCCCCTCGACCATTCTTCCTATGCAGATGGAAGAATGAAAGAAGCTAGGTTGTTCTGCTACTCAGGACTCCTTGGCATCATTCACATCGATAAAGTTCCATGGGCTTGCAGTGTTTTATAATTAGAGCTGAAGGATACATGAGAAAAGGCGTGGCCCTGTCTTCTCACTAGACAAAGGGAATTCTTGCTCTTCATTCTTCTTCAGCTTTTACATGCCTGCTCTCTTGAAATAACTGTGTCCCAATTTTGCTCTTATGCCTCAAACCTTCAAAACCCTTGAATACAAATGGCTTATTGCCTAGATAGTTGCTAACATAGAAGCATTCTGGATGTCTAAAATTCTGGCATATGGAAATTAAGGTAGTAGTTTTATCACCTCTGTATACCTGTGTCTAGAGACAATTTAGAAACAAGATTCAGCTTCCTGTCTCCTTCAGTCAACACTGGGGCACAGACAATGTGTCTCTTTACTGGCTACTAGACAAACAGTGAGAAGATCAAGGTCTGGATATTGCTGTGTGTCCTAAGGCGAATCTTGTTACTTCCTTGTGAGTTGTAAATGAAAGAGTCGGAGGGAGGTTTTGCCAGTGACCAAAACTGATAAAACATATAGTGGATTAAATAATGGGTTGAGCTAGACCTTCTTATTAGGAAAATCATAATTGGCCCATCTCTTCTCTAAGGAAGCAAAAGTTTTATTTTAAAATCAAGAACCTAAAATCAGATGATAAACCTGAGACCCATGTGGCGTCCCTTCTTTGCCTGGGCAGAACACACAGGGGCTGGAATCGAGACATTTCACGCCTGGCTTCCAAAGATAATCACGTTTAGCACTTATGTCTTTGGTGAAGGAAAAAAATCAATTTTTGCTGTGGAAAACCATCTGTGTTTATTCAATTGACAGATACTACCTTTCAATCTATCTTAAATTGAGACTCCCCGAGGCAGGCAGCTCAACAGTGATAGATTAAGCAATAAACAAAGCAGTCTCCCCAGCAAGGAAGGACTGCTGCTGGCAGGGAAGGTCCAACTGCCATTGGGAGTGATATTCTACAGCAAGATGATCCTCCCTGCTTAGTGCAGACAAAGCCCCTCCCTGCTGATGATTTTATGATTCCCCATAAACGTGGATGGCTCAACCCAGTTCTTCTGGCTGCTCTTACTTCCCCTCTGAATCTAGCTTTCTGCCTCATTAGCAAGGCCTCTTTGCCCCACTAATAATTTGGTTCTTCAGCTTGAAGGATGGATAGCCCATAGGGAAACTGTTCAGAAGCTGCTACAGATAAAGCAACCTCATCTTGTTATGAAAGTGCACACTGAACAGAAATAAATAAATAAATGAGCTTGACTACAGGACATGGGAGAACTTGGGCTATAAAGTTCTCGTTTCCGCCAAAAGGAGCAGTTAGTTATTGGTTTCCAAACCCCATCATATGTCAGATGGCTTCTAGGAAAAGAGATTATCTTTGTTTGGAGAATGATTTGTTAAATGGCACCCTCATCCATTGGCTAAAAGGTGACTTAGTCGCTTTCCCCAGAAGCCAGATAGAAACAGTTGCCCTGAGGACCTGACTGTATGAGAATTGAGTGAACAGTGTACCTTGAATCTTGGTAAAACAGAGGAGATACACACTTTCCTGCCATCTTCTCTCTTCCCTTCCAAACTAGGAGGAAGCTGTTGTGAGAGAATGGGTTAGAATTAGCCTTGGCATTCTGGGAAGAACAGAGAATATTTTACAAAATTCATCTACCTGTGGCCCCATTTTCATGTGATGAACTAAGAGCTGAAAGGAAGCAGACATTCTTTCCTTTTATGGGACCAACCTCTCTCACTCTTCTCTCTCTTTCTCCATGTGCATGTGCACACACGCTGTCCAGGAAAATTTCTTCTATGTCCAGATTGCCATTTCTCCCAGCCATCCCTCTGCCACAGCATACAGACACAATGTATTTAAACACTGCTCCATTCTTACTATAACTTTGGCCTTCAGGATCAGTGAGATAGCTCAAGTGGTAAAGGCACTTACCACCAAGTCAGACAAGTTGGGTCCCACCTAAAGAACCCATGTGGTCAAAAGAGAAAACTATCCTGAAAGTTATCTTCTGACCTCCACACACGCTCCATGGCACATGCATACCCCACACATAACCACCCTGTCCAACACACACACACAACACACACACACACACTCACACACACACACAGATACAAAGATAATAAAAATAAGTTTTACAATATTATCATTTTGGCCTTCAAAGATATTCTTTATTTAGATAAAGGAGGGTCATGTGTATGCTCCAGATGAATATCTATCTAGAGTAGTCAACAAACAGCACACAAAGAACAAAGTTTCCTTTTATGTTAGAAATGCACTGGATTGAGTTCAAATACCTTCATAAAGTTTCAAGGTTGCACATGTGTTCAATTTAGGAACCTTGGGTTATACTATTACGATCCATGATTAATTCAAAAGAATATTGCATTTACCTCATGTTCATGGTCTATAAAGTATTCTCACATTCATTACCTCATTAAACTGTAGGTTTTCCCACTGGCCAAAGAGCCCATTTACCTCCTTTACTATGGGAATTTAGAAGTATTAAAATCACTTGCTTGTGACCATCTATCACTGAATTAAAATGCCCATGGAACCATGGGACTGAAACATGAGCTGTCAAAATCAGACCACATTTGACCTACTAGAAAGCTGTTTCATCCACACTGTAATTTAATCTGATTCCCCTTTGCTCTAATCTGAACTAAGTATGCTTTAGTCTTTGTGGTTCATCCTGTGAAAATGACAATCACTGCTTCTCTGGTTTCCAAAAAAGAGTCTACTTACCTTAGTACAAAAGAGTTATTAAGGTTTTCTGGGCTGAACCGAAGAGGGAATAACTTCCCATGTTATAAGGAAGTGGAAGGCAAAGACACAGGACAAGATGCTTGGGGGAAAATGATGGTTATGAAATGCGTAACATTTTTCCAGAATCTGAATGAGGTCCTATGGCTTTGAATGTGCTAGAAGGCAAGGAAGGTTATGTCACCAAGCATTCATATATGAACTGCTGTCCTGGTTCAAGACCGTTACTTAATAGTCCTAAGGTTACATGGAAGAGTCAAACAGCAAAATACACATGTAGGCCAGAATTTTTCTTCCACCCAGTATTACTTCCCAAATCCAGGCTGTATGAGAAATGAAGTTCACAGGACTTAATATAAAATTCTCTTGCTACTCTAGATATTGCCCAAAGGCCTGAATTAGTGATAGACTCAAAGGTGATCAAAACACACAGGTGAAGAACTCACTGAAGGCCAAAGCTGAGACATAGTACAAACCTGTGGGTCAGGGAAGTCCCTGAGCTTACACACTCATCCCAAACCAGAGATATACTTCAGTTGTAATCTCTAACTAAATCACATGGTTGTAAACCCAGCACTCAAGAGACTGGGACACAAGAACTGTTGTAAGTTCCAGGCCAGCCAGGGCTACATAATGAGATTTTTGTCTCAAAAGAGCAACAAAACCCAACTCAGCAACAAATAACTCAACAACAGATAAAGTCAGAGAAGAGGACCCAAGTATTCACAATCTGGCCTTCTTTGATATAGGGACTCACTGGAGAGGAGGGATCAGGAAAGAGGCAGAGCCACTCAGTCCCTCTCCATCTTCTCACTAAATGAATAACATATGGCAATAGTTGATTTCTAGGAGCCTGGGAATATCAGTTACATGAATGGCCTCTAATAGAAAAATACTTTGTAGACTAAGGGACTTGGCCAGGAACTCAAATATGAATCAGTAGTCGGGATGCCTAGCTCTGGGTGCCCTGCTTGAATCCCAGAATCCATGGTTTCTCTGCTCTCTCTGAACTCCACATTTCTAGGAGAGAAGATTTATATTTCCCCAAATTCAAAATTCACTCCCAGAATAATAGAACATAGTGAGACTTTCATAACTTTATGGTTTCTTAAGAGAATCATTTTAATGGATGATAAAACTTCATATAGTCAAGACTTCATTAACTCCCAGACAAGCTTGAATTTTTTCAGTGTAACTCAGGACCTCAATATTAAAGACACACTGTAGAATTCAAAGTTTTCTTTACGTTGGCCTTAGCTATTGACATTGATAGGCTTATGACCATGACATACAGGGTTTGAGATGACACAGTCCAGTGAGTTGTGAAACTAMATGGCACAAGCTTCTTTAGTATTATTTTATGTTTTGTTTTAAATACTAGGCACATGTTATGTAAATTATAATTGTACTTGTTAATATTAGCATAAATATTTATTGCTTTGAAACATGCACTCTGGGTTAAATAACTCAGAATGAGTTCCAGGTGTGGAACTTAATGTAAATAATGTCATAGTTTGGGTTTGTCTGGACTCTTTGGATTAATGAATCGTGTTGAAGAAGTTCGCAACACAACACGACAGACTCTGATTCTTTTAACTTTGAATGTGTGTAACTGTGTGGCCAGGTGTACCTTGCTCGGTACAAAGTATGCTCTGTGATCGATTTGGATTTTTCCAGAAATCTTTCCAATCCTACTCTCCCATCATATGTGCTCTCTGTGACAGTATCTCAACTCCAGTGTAGAAAACAATGTTCAAAGTGGTAGGAAGATAAGTAGTTGCTTTTATTTGGTGACATAATAATGTATAATTTATGAACTGGACAAATGCATGTATCCAAAGTTCAATAAAAATAGTTGTTGCATGAATGCACTCTGTGGCTCTGAGTCCCTTTTATTATTACTAACAAAGGTCATTATTATTATTATTATTATTATTATTATTATTATTATTATTATCATCATCATCAATTTAGGGGAGCATGTATACCAAGGCATGCAGAAGACCAAACAACAACTTGTGGGAGTCGGCTCCTTCTTCTACCATGTGAGTCTTAGTGATCAAATTCAGTTCTAAGGCTTAGTAGCAAGTATCTTTTACCTGCTGAACCATCTCACCAGCCCTGTTCTGTAGATTGTTGGCTCCTCTGCCTTATATCAGAATCAATCAGGAAGATTTGTTGCAAAATACAGAATTTAAAATATTTTATTGAGATTGAACACTGCATTGAAAAATAAGCATTCCAGGTAATTCCCCATAAGTAGAATTTTATTGCATTTTTACTTACACACTTAACATTTTTAAAATGTGTTTTATTAATTCTTTGAGGATTTCACTAATGTACTTTGATCTTATTCTTTCTTTACCCATCCCCTAACTCCTCACAGACCCACTCTGACCTCACTATGCACCCACAGCTCCATATAGTTTTTTTCTTCTCTTCTGTTCCTCCTCCTTCTTCCTTCTCTTCTTCCTTCATTTAAATAACTCCTTGAATCCTAATTTGTATTGTCAATATACTCCTGAACATCTGGTAGAACATGATTGATCAACCAGGAATCACACCCTTAAAGAAAATCAATTCTTCCTCCCCCAGAAACCATCAAGTGTCTATAGCTCTTCAGTTAAGGGTGGGAGCTTGTGAACCTTTACCCCTTCCATGCTCGAATGTTGGTCTTATATAGGTCTTGTTTGGCAACCACCACTGCTATGAATTTTGTGAGTACAGTGGTCCCCTCATGTCTAGAGGACATTGGTTTGCTCTGATGCTCCCCATCCTCTATCTCATGGTTCAGAACTCTAAAGGCATGGAAAATGGTACCCAGTGCAAAGTTATTCAACTATCAATGTACTTTTTCTTCATGATGCTCAACATCCATCTCCTAAACCCTGCAGTTGGTGGTCATTGTTGACCTGTTACTAGTTTCTTTATATGTTTCCTGCAGTGTTTACACACATATACAGAGAAATAACAAAATGTTTTTAATTATTCCATCCTCAGTATACAGAAATTGTAGCCTATTGGTTGCTGTGCCCACATGACACAACATATCTTGCAGTTCTTTTTCCACCAGTGACTAAAATGGCTCTTCATCCTTTATTACACCTACATAGCCCAGCCACATTTGTTTACCAAGTCTCATTTGAACAATATTTTGCTATCATCATCAATCACATGATAAATAACAAACATAAGTGAAATTTCATGCATGTGCAAGGGTTTGTGTAGGAAAAATTCTAGAATGTAGATTTACAGAAACAAAGATTGGATGCCTTTATAATTGTGACAATTATTCCAAATTGTTCTCCTTAARACTTGGATGCTCAGTTTTAAGGATCTTAGCTTTCTAGAATTATCCCAGATAATATGGGATTTAAGAACTCGTAAAATTTATGGCTTAAACCATTCCAAAGCATGGAGAGGGGAGGTGACCATGAAGTCCTACCCCAGCCAAGGAAGTACTGGCAATCTTAACTGCTGGAAGAAGGAGAGCCAGTTTTCTCTATGAGTGTAGCCCCTGGTAATTCCACTAAGGTCCAGTGGAAGACCACACATCTAAGAATATTTGGTCAGCATAAACTGGACTTTATGGGATTTATTTTTAAAAGAACACAAATTTGTCTTAGGGGGCATATCTTGGAAAAGTTGAAAGAGGGGGAATGAAAGAAGTAAAAAATTGTTATGCAAAATTCTCAAATAATTTTTTAAAACTTACATTTAAAAAAAGGCAAATGTGATGAGTATGTCTCCTATTATTTGGTAAAGTGAATATATAAAAGTATGCAAGAGATTACAATTGAAGTGTGTGTGGGTGGGCAGAGGGATCCTTATGACTTAAAGGGAGGAAATCTAGCTAAAGATCCAACATAGTTAACATATTGCCCTCCTGGATTTTACTCTCTTTCCATCTAGCCAATAGCTGGTTATGAAGAAAAATGAACAGATAAGGTGGTATTTCAAAAGATAATGAGGCTATCTAACATGCAGTTCATGACTATTTCATTCATTTCTACAGAGCTAATAATCAAAAACCTAATTCTTTCATCCTTTGTAACCAACTCACTTACATGAAATGTGTGTCTACAATGGCTTATACAGTAATAAAGTCTTTTGAAATATTTAAAAGAGTCAACAATAGCTATGACTGGATATGGTTTGATTATCTCCCAGGGCTTCATTCTTGAGCTGCAGTCCCTGGTGTGAGGTAACAAGAGGATCAAATTTAATCCAACTATGATATTTAGAGGTGGGCCCTTCAGATGATGAGGATTAAATAAGGCCTCCATAATTAAATCCTCATGGCTTTATAGAAAGAGGGAAAGAAATCATGAAGCAAAATATCATATATTTTCTCTCATTTGCAGTTTCTGGTTTTTAAGTCATATACAAAAACATGTATGCATATGTAAAATGAAAGTAGAAGTGAAAGGGTCTAGGGATACAAGAAGAACAAAAGAGAGGATGGAGGGGTAAAAAAAAGGAGGGCATGATTGGAGGCACTATGCTTTGTGTATAGAATAAATCTATAGGAACATTTAAAAATAAAATTTAAAACAGAAGATAAAAGGGACACACACACACACACACACACTGCACCTGTCTCTTGACATGCCATAAAGAAAGCCATATGGTCTTGATGGCACAAGAATGCATGTAATGTCAACACTTGAAAGTCAGAGACAAGAAGCTAATTGAAAGTTTGTGGTCAGCCTCGGCCAGCTTCTTAATGAGTTCCAGGTCAGCCAGGAGCACAGAGTGTGATTATGTTTTAAAACAAACAAACACACAAACAAAAAAGACAAAAGCTGATCAGCAGCCCTGGCTCCTTGATCTTGGACCTCCACAGATGGAATAAATCTATGTTCTTGGTAACAGAAAATGGCTATTGCAAGAAGGTTGACTGCAGAGCAATGGCACAGTCACAGTGGGTATAAATATGATCCACCCAAGCCCTAGGCCTTGCCGAAGAGAGGTCATTCTAGGGGTTGCCTATCAGTTGTAGTCAGCAAATGTCTTGAAGGAAACATTGGTCACCATGCCATGGGTCTTCCAGAGGGTGGCCTTTGAATTCCTTTGAAAGGATGAAGGAATTCATCATCTCCCACATTCACTGCCATGCACTCCGCCCTCTTGATTTGTAGTGTGTACGGTCCACAAATAAGTTGTAAACGCTTTATGGAAGTGTCAATACTTCTGTAACATAACTGTACCTAAAGGAGTGCTTGAGTCTCTGGGTTCCATTGGGTTTTACGGGAAGGTAGCCCAGCTAAAAGCTTTTGGGATAGTCAGGCAATGCAATGTTGACTAAAAGGTTAACAACTAAGGTCGTTCCACTTTAATCACTCAGAGCTTCATCCAAAGCAATGGAAACTCCGTGGATTCTTTGAGTTAACACTAGTGAAGACACGTAGTAATGGGGACAGGGAACTGAACTGGGCAACCTCTGTAACCAGGCAAGGGCTCAAGTGGAAGGATTGGAATACTAACCCATCCACAAAACTTCTGACCTAGTTTTTCATGACTGCAGGATGTCTTGGGACCAGAGTTTATCATAATAGTCATCAGAGAAATCAGAGAGACTTCATTCAGAAACTGATGGGAACAGATGCTGAATCCCACAGCCAAATAATAGATGGAGCCCAAAGAGTCCTTCAGAGGAGGGGGAGGAAGGATTTCAAGAACCAGAGGGGTCAGGGACACCATGAGAACATGATCCACAGAATCTACTGAAGGGAAATCATGAGGGCTTGCAGAGATCAGGGAGCCTGTATGGGTCTGACTACTACAAACAAGTTATGGTTGTATAGCTYGGTTTTCTTGTGGGATTTGTAAGAGTGGGAGTGGGGGTTGTCTCTGACTCTTTTCCTTGCCTTTAGGACCCTTTTCCTCCTACTGGGTTTCCTCATTCAGCCTTGATGTGAGATTATGTGCCTAGTCTTACTATAGTTTGTTATGCCAAATTTTGTTAATCACTGGAAGACCTGCTCTTTTCTGAGAGGGAATGAGGAGGATGAATGGGGGGAAGAGGAGGTGAAGGGAAGCAATTGGGGGGACGGGAGAGAAGGGGAACTGTAATTGGAATGTAATATAAGAGGGAGGAGTGCAATAAAAAAGAAAAGAAAAAGAAACTCTGAACTCTTTGTAAGCATTCTACTTCCTTGTCAGAAAAGAAAATTTTACTAATCCACAGATTGTAATATAGATAGGGTAATACTCTCTCAGGAGCATGGAATATTAGCATTGGAGGACACCTCAGAGAATGCCATATATATAGCCCCTAATTTTACAAATGAAGAAGTTAAAGAAAAGTGTCGCAATTTATGCTTCACTTAGTCATTGGGGTTTGGGAAAATGAAAACTAATGGGCTTTAGATGAAGCAGGCAGAGTTTCATCAGTCCCTTTTAGCTGGAGAAAGGCAGATCTGTACAGGACTGCATTGTAACACACCAAGCTTATTCATTAGGCTTGACACTGATACGCCGTCATGTCTATTACAAGAAAGATGGGATAATTTCTCAAGGAAATGCCTATCCTTTGCATATGGACAGAATTTCTGAAACTAGAATCCTTTTTTAGAATTGAAGTCAGGACAATTTTAACTTCTTGAAGACCTTCTGGGCTTTTCAAAGGGGTGAAATAGTTCTAGCCAGTGCTTTTTTTTTTTTTTTTTTTTTTTTTTTTTTTTTTTTTTTTTTTTTTTTTTTTTTTTTTAACTAGGGATAGTCAATTTTTGGTTGTTCGCTCGGGACAGCGGAAGCTGGTGTATGCCTTAGGAACCATCATCTAGGAAGTGATTAAAATGCACACCCTACCTCAGAGCTATTGAATCTAAATTAGCCTTTTAATAAATCCTTGATCACTTTCCTTCTTTGTGATTCCAAGAAATGATCTAGGATAGCTCTATTTTAAGTTAGGAATGAGTAAATTTATGTAGTATATAACATGCAAAAATAAAAGAATAAAAATAGCAAACAACTGATAGATGGCAAGACATTACCAATGGATATGTAAAACATACTGTAGAAACTGGGCCATGATGGCGAATGCCTTTAATCCCAGCACTTGAGAGGCAATGGAAGGAGGATCTTTAAGATTTCAAGGCTACCTTGTTTATGGAGAGTTCCAGGACAGCCAAGGCTACAAAGAGAGTCCCTGTCTCAAAAAAAAAAAAAAAAAAAGCAACAACAACGACCAACAAACATCTAGGAGAGACAACCAAATGAGAGCACAAGCAAAATGAAGCAACACCAAATCACGGATTGCAAATATCCTGCAGAAATTTACTGGAGAAGCCCCACTGAGACTGTCAGCTGGAGTTCCCAAAAAAGTCTCAGGCAGAACAAAATGTCCCCTCAGGGGAGGTTTCCAAGTGAAAGAATAGGACCACATAAAGATAACATCATTGAATCTGGCACTGGGCAACATCCAGCAGAAACCAAGAGAGGGAGCTGAGGGAGTCAGATGGAGTTTCCAACAGATTAGTGTCTCTATGAATAAGCTTCCCACTGATGGGCTTCTAGTTTCTTATTTCCATGATAGGCACTGTTATATCACGGGATAAATTAATAGTGACCTTTGTTGGAGATGCTTCACCTTCTGGCTTTTCTCAAGGACACAGTTGGGTCTGTATTATTGTTCTATCCTCCCTGTCACAGTGTTAGGAAGAGGCTGTCCATCCCTTGACAAGGGACTTTGAAGGACACTTTGAAACAAACATGCTTGGATTTGAAATGGAGGGTGGCAACCCTGACTTCAAGTGCCAGCTTCTTGGTGATTTCAAACAGCACATGGCTATTTACCAATATAATTTAAGTTACAAGTTCCTATGTATATTAAATTCATGGTCAGTACCCAAGAATATCATTTACCATGAAGAAATATGTGTTGAACATAGTACATCAGGTGCCTATTCACTTATCAATATTTTTCTTTCCTGTGGAATGCAAATGATGTCAATGTACAATGGTTATTGTCTACTGAACCCAAGTCACACTTTGCTCTCAAGATCCACATTTCTCTAATAGAAGCTGTGGTGGTTTGAATAGGAATGGCCCCCATAGACTCATGTGTATGAAGGTTTGGCTCATATGGAGTGGCTCTATTAGGAGGTGTGGACTTATTGAGGAAGTATGTCCCTGTGGAGGAAGGACTTTGAGGTCATGCATGCCTGTGGTATACCAGTGTGGTACCCAGTCCATTTCTGCTGCCTGCAGATCAAGATGTAGAACTCTCAACTCCTCCAGCACCAAATCTGCCTGCATGCTGCCTGCATTCCACCATAATGATACTAGACTAGACATCTGAAACTCTAAGCCAGCCCCAGTTAAATGTTTTCCTTTATAAGATCAGTATCCTGGACCTCAAGCAGTACTACAGAGCAATAGTGTTTAAAACTGCATGGTATTGGTACAGTGACAGGGAGGTAGATCAATGGAATAGAATTGAAGACCCAAAAATTAAACCACATAATTACGGTCACTTGATCTTTGACAAAGGAGCTACAAACATCCAGTGGAGAAAAGATAGTCTTTTCAAGATGGTGATGGTTCAACTGGAGGTCAACATGCAGAAGAACGCAAATCGATCCATGTATCTCCTTCTACTAAGCTCAACTCCAAATGGATCAAGGACCTCCACATAAAACCAGACACACTGAAACTAATAGAAAAGAAACTGGGGAAGACCCTTGAG
>BDUI01002303.1:95228-106154 GCA_002335545.1 Apodemus speciosus | reverse complement strand
TATATATATATATATATATGAGAGAGAGATGGAGCTAGGATCATAATTAAAATTTTGAGTTAATTCTAATTATTGAGAAAAACATAAGCAAGTATCAAATTAATATGGATATCATATTCTGATACCTAAGGTGGCAATAATAATTTCCTCATGTAAACTTTTGGAGATTAAGTTAAAATAGGTTGAAATATTAGGCAATACCTGGTATAAAGTAGGTGTTCAGACAGCATGATTTTGAGCCTCTGTTTCTCTTTCCTTTCATGAAAGAGACTCCCCTTTTTTAATAGAGAGCACGTGGACCTTGAAGGGCTTCATTGTACTTTRATACTTTGAGCACTTCTCCAGCCTGCAGTTCTTAACCTTAGTCAAGAGACTCCCTAAAGGCTAGATTCCCCATCTGTAAAGGAAAGCAGTCCTTGCCTTATAAGGTGCTTGTGATTTTTGTGAAGACAGATGTAAAGGCTGTACCTGAGGTGTGACAGGGGCTCACCAGTCCCTCAGAGTTCAGTCTTTTAACAAGAGCCATATGACAAGTTCAAATTAATGGCTTACACACTAAGCTTTCTGAAACCACTTGTAACTATTACTAGTTATTTGGCTATTCCATTTCATTTTAAAGATATTTGTAAAGAACATTATTGGATTGGCTTTTGATTTCTGTATGTGGCTCCAGAGCAGTGGTTCTCAACCTTGGGCTACAATGTACATAYGAGATATCCTGCATATCATATGTCTACATTACAATTCACAAGAGCAACAAATTATAGTTATGAGATAGCAATGAAATAATTTTATGGTTGGGAGTCACCACAACATGGAAAACCACAGATGGACTCAATGCAAAGATCAGTGGTGGCGAGGARCACAGTCCCAACAGATACATCTGTATCATGGCTCCTGCAACAGTGGCTCCAGGAACATCCTGGAAAGGGGGTGCCAAAAGACAGTACAACTGGAGGACCAGAAATTCTGCTGTGATACAGTTTGTCCTAGAAATGATACATAAAAGAGGTCGGAACAATGACAGTATCAGTGGGTAAGGAGATCATGGAACCTTTAGAAGGTGGTTCCTGGCTGGAGAAAGTGTGTCACTGGGAGCAGGCTTTGAGAGTTCCACCTTCAGAGTTCACTCACTCTGTTTCTTGCTTGTGGATTAAAAAAAAATGTGACCAGATTCTTGCTCCTACCATCTGTCAGCCTSTAGGCTGCCCTTGCCGTAATGAACCCCAGCCCTCTGGAGCCATATCCCTAAATGAGCATTCTTCTTTGAGTTGCTTCTAGTCATGGTGTGTTATCGCAGCAATTGGAAAGTAACTATTATGATGGGTGAGGCAGAAAAGTAAAATAACAATGGAACTATGTGGACTAAAACTGCAGAGAGCAACTATTTATCTTTTGATCTCACATATAAATCACATGGCAACACTGTTCCTACAGGTTTTAATGCAGTTTGGCAACTCTGGGTCATCTCTTAAAATAGAAAATAGAATGCAAAAAAAATCGAGTCCTGCAGAAAAAAATTATTAAAACCTATCCAGTTCCTCTGATGGTATATAGTTGAGTTCAACAGCACAATTCCACCCAGACAAGCAGATACTTTAATAAGAAAGCCACACATCTTTGTTATTTGGAGCATCTAATAAGAGATCCATAAACCGAATGCTGAAATAATTGGCAAAGTGCTTTCAGTTTTGTCAAATCAAAACCTCTAAAAGAAAATTACTAAAAGCTGTTTTAAAAAGATTTGTCATGAACTGCTTCTCTGATATGGACTTTTCCTAATTCACACCACAAAACAAACAAACCTAAAACCAATCAGATCCCTATTTTGCTTCCATATGGCATCAAAATTGCCAAAGCCTTTGCTTCAACATGATTGACACTAGAAATTCTATGCTCCAAATGATTGATGTGCCTAGTGTCAGAAAGTTCCCTTCTTTGCAAGGGGCAGAGCCTAAGTAGTAGCCATCTTGGTTAAGGGCAGCCACTTAGTCTACATCGCAGAAATGAGACCCTCCACTTTGTGTTATTCTTTCCCACACATTTCACGTGAGCTGCTTAAACTGGTTCAGTCTCACCCAGTTACCAGCCTACGGAAATGAGTCCCAAGAAAATAAATCCTGTTTGTGCTGGAGTTTTGAAGAATGGAGGTACCAAGATCTAAGATTTTAACCCAAATATATTTTTTGAGATGTATATGTTACCCAGTGTCCTTACAAGCTCCAGAATATTCCATAGCTGAAAGCAAGTGATGGAAAGCTTTCTTTCTCCAACAAATATTAGCAGAGAATTTCAAAGAACGCATCTACTAAGATTGCATATTGTGCCGAAGGTTCAGGCTGAAAAAATGTAAGAAACAGTCATTGAGCTTTTTATAAGTATTCTGTTGGCCACAGCACTGTATTAATTGACAGGGCAATGCTGGATTGAATACATCTGAAGACTCAAGGATTCCTTCTGTTTTGTGGCCACAAACACAATCCCTAACTCTAGCCAGATGTCTTCTGAATGAGCAAGACCACAAATCTATCACTTAATACTAGAAAAACAACCCAAATGCCTTATATACCAATGATAGTTCATAAATATCATTTTAAATGAAAAAAAAAAACCCTTTCCTCAGTTACTGAATGACTTAATTTTATTTTTTTTATAGTACTGAGGGGGTGACAGTTTTAAATGACTAGTGATTTTTGCCTCATGACAACAAACTCCCTTTCTCCAACAGATCAATATATTATATAAATTATTTATGTTATCACTATATACAACAATGCATTTTTGTATGAGACATGTCAAATTATTTTTCATTTATTTCTCTAGTATTTTACATTCATTCCCATTTGTTGTATTTATTATGATGAAAATACAGAATATTGACACTTCATTTCCAGTTAATATTTATTAAACCTTTGTGTTATACTCAAAATGTGTTATAAAGCAATTAATACTCTGTGATGTCACTATAATAATATCTTCAAATTATTTTCTTTTACTAAAGAATTTGTTGCTTTTATAATTTCGATTTTAAGAACTAAATTTCAGTTCCTTAATGAACAGATGAGTAAAAGAAACAAATATATTAGAAAAATTTTAAGGTAAGTATATAATTTATTATATACTTAAAAGTATCTAATAACATCCATGATATCTGCAAAAATATCAGAAAGACATAAAATGTAGACAAAGCTGAAGGGGAAAAAGCCTTAAGTATGCCTGTTTTAGATATTTTATCTACCTCCCAAAAGCATTAACACATCTATACTATTCTATAAATATACATATTTATGGGTATTTAAGTCAAAGAACAGAGTTAAATGTACAAGTCAATTCTTTTATCAAGGTTTGTTTTATGGTTTTTCAGGCACTCTCATTACAATAACTAATCACCATGACAAGGCAACACATAGAAGAAAGCATTTAATGGGGTTCCAGAGGGTTTGCGTTCATGACTCTATAACAGAGGCATGGTGGCAGACAGACAGGCTGAGGCTCATATTTGATCCACAAGTGTTAAACAGAGAGAAGGCTAATTGGTTTTGAGGTTTGGAAAGCCCCCATGACAGAGCTCCTAATCTTCCCCCAAAAGTTCCACCAACTGAGGACCATATATTCAAACACATGAACCTATGAAGGCCATTCCCATTCATGCTCCCACAAACGGAAAAATTAAGAATGGTAAGGAAAAGTAAAATGAATTTTATGCTTCATGATTGGCAAATTACTCATTCACAAATTCCAGGTATCATGCTGGCCTCTGAGATCCGGAAGTGAGCATAGCTAATTCATGAAATGCTTTCCGTTCATTCAAACTAAACAWGTAACATGAACAGTGCTCTCCCACTAATGCATGTCTATATGCACAAACTGTGAGTTCACCATATAAAAATTTTTATTTATATAATGTAGCAAGAACAAATTGGTATAAAAACATTTAAATTGTGTGACAGTGTTTGCTATAATTTTCTTCCATGGATAGTTTTAGTATTATGTTCATGTTATTATAACTTTTATATATTTTCCAAATGTCATTTATAAACTTTTTTGTCAGGGAAAATAAAATCACTAGTCTGAGCCACAAACAAACAAAACAAATAAAAAAGACAAAAAATACTGACTTTTGGGAATTCTTATATCCCCATTGTGATCCACCCATTCCCATCTTCCCAGTGAAATACTGACGATAAACTCTTACAAGTAGAAGGGTTTCATAAGACAATAAATGAAAGCAAGGATGAGTTATATGTGCCTTCTTTTTTTTATGGAGTCTATACAGAGGTTTATTACAGTAGCACTCCAATGCACTATAATGCATATGGGTTTTGTCTAGTTAATAGTGTATATTTTAAACATCATTTTYATTCTGCARTTTACTACCATACCACTGTTTGGAAACAGAAGTGCAAGTGTTGTATTTTTTATTTTATTTTATTTTTATTGGATATATTCTTTATTTACATTTCATTTCCCTTGAAAACTGGACACGATACTTCCGGAGGACCCAGCCATACCACTCCTGGGCATATATCCAGAAGACTCCCCAGCATGCAATAAGGATACATGCTCCACAATGTTCATAGCAGCCTTATTTATAATAGCCAGAAACTGGTGTCCCTCAACGGAGGAATGGATACAGGAAATGTGGTATATATACATGATGGAGTACTATTCAGCCATTAGAAACAATGAATTCATGAAATWCTTAGAGAAATGGATGGAGCTGGAGAGCATCATACTGAGTGAAGTAACCCAGTCTCAAAAGAATACACATGGCATGCACTCACTGATAAGTGGATATATGTGCCTTCTTTCAACCATTGATCTGCTCTGAAGCGAGAGGTGCTAGGACAGGAGCGTGTGGTTTCGACCTACTTTTACCTGCCTCCATCAAGCTTGGAGAGGAGGGCCTCCACGATACACAGAGAAGGGAAGGCAGCCTAACATTGTCTGAGGTCTCAGTGCTGCCTTGGCCTTCACCATTTCCCTCTTTATAATTACATTACAGACACCATGGAACATGCGATGGACAATCTCATCTTGGAAAAACAAACCCAACTCTGACAGGGAAATAYCATGGAGTATTAGGTAGACAATGGAGAACTCCAATTCTACAGTCTCTTGTCTTCTACCAGTAGACAAGGTGCATCCAGGTCCTTGGAAGCAAAGCATACTAAGTCTTTGTCAGGAATCTTCTCAGTCAAGAAGAGCCATGCCCAATAACTAAGGCCTACAAACTGGACATCACGCAGAGAATGTATAGAGAGAACTACCTTCCCAGCCCAAATCACCGTTTTCACAGGAAGCAAGAGAAGCTTACCAGGAGCCATAATAAAACAACAGAAATCACTAAAGCACACACAAAGTGGAAGGGTCATCCAACAAGGAAAAAGTGGGGTGGCTAACTGGAAAAAGCCAGTTTAGTGCGAAGTTTAGCTAAGGGAAGTGAAGCTGATTTTATAAAATATCATGCCTGTGTGTGTTTCTGACACTGTATTTATCTAAAGAAAAGAATTGATAAATTAATACATAACTATCTGAATGTATGCTTGAATGAATTATATGTATTCTCTCTATATAAACAACTTTAATAATAATAAACAACGTACAGAAAAATAATAAACAAGACTATAAACAGGACTTTTAATGAGTGTAATCAGACCTTCATGCCAACATTCTCAGAGCCACATGATAGAACTCAGAAATACAATGAGCTGCCCTATTGAATGAACTTATTCAATACTTACATGTAAACAACGTAGTCTAAATCTTACCTCTGTCTATGCTGTTCATGGTGTTTTGATGCCTACTAGGCCAAGTCTTTTTACTTTTTATTTAGAAAGAATTTTGGCTATTGTAATACATTTCCTGTCCTAGAGAAGCTTTCAAAGCAGCTTGCCAAATCTCATTGGGACTTTAATAGGTATTGCATGGAACAGGAACGTGATTAGCAAGTCAACTTGGGGAGATGTTCCTTGGGATTACTATTCCTCCATGCAGGATCTGTCTTCCTGTATCCTTCCTTTGATTTCTGTGGCTTTCAATGATAAGCTTTACATAATTCCATTATAATGTATTATAGATATTTTAAATTGTACAGGCTTTTTGTCACTTCAGATTAATTCTCCAATACTTTTTTCTAGTTATTTCATAAGTTACCAAAACTTCCAATAGTGGAAGAATGATAACCATGGTGCATTACCAACAGAAACACACTATGGTGTTGACTTTGATTTGCCTTTTAATTATTTGTCGTACCTCACTAATTGCCTAAGATATTAGCACACTGTGACCAAATAAATAAAAAGCTGCCACTAGCTTTAATTTTTTATTTATAATGATATTTTAATAAATCAATAATGATGCCTACTGTGGTGAGATTAGGAGTAATTAGATGAGCCATGAGAAAATTCTTAGAAAAGAAACATCCTGGTATATTTTTGTCCTGTGTATCAGCATAGGTGATTCTCACCTTGACATGATTCTGTATAGCAAAACCTTTTAATTCTTCTATTAGTGAAAGCTTTAAAAGATAGTATTTATCAAATTAAGACTTTGTTGCTGTTACTGTTCTCAGTGGCAACATGTCAACTGTCTTTCAGGTTGACACTGGATAGTTTCCTATAATTGGTTAAAAGAGCCAGTTAGAATTTACATCCCATACATACATATATACATGCATGCATGCATACACACATATATACATAGCTAGATGATTCATAGAGCAAGGAAGAGAGGGATGAYGAACAGATGGACAGACATAGATGATAGTGAACTGAATTTTAGGCTCTTTATTTTTATTATTTTATGATTATTTTTGCTATATTCTTAGTGAGATACCCCTATTCTTTATATTTCTTATGTAATTTTAATATAATGATAACTTTGGTATGTAGAAAGATTAAGAAAGTTTCTGCATTTTTGTAACACCTGTTGAGTTTACACAAGTAGAGACCTTGGCAAGTCCTTATTGTAGCTATGTTTGTGGCACATGATGTGGATTAGAACTCTGAAGACCTTCTTAATTTCTGTATGAACATTTATTAATCCAGATTTCTATGTGTTTGGAGACTCATGATAATTTATATTTTCTTGAAAAATTAACTTTCTTAAACAATGCATTTTCTATCTGTAGTCTTGCATTCTCTATATAACTTAGCATCCTTTTAAAGTCTACTTTTTAAAATTCAAACTTGGCCAAGTTTGGTCTATTTTATTACATTAAGAGAACCAGCTTTTAGCCTTATTGATCAAGTCTTCTTTTAAGTCTGGTTGTTTGTGTTCTATTTTATTAATTTGTGCTTTTATCTTTATTAACTTCCTTCTGTGCTCATTTTGTTTACTTGTCTTCTTCTTCCAGCTCTCTGACTGTAAGTCTTGATTCATCCAGTTTTCATTTTTCTTGTTTCCTAATAAACAAGGTTAAGGTCATAATTTTCTCCTCTTGGCAGCCATTTTGGTCCAGCCACAGGGTTTTTATTTGCCTGCTCACATCATGCCTCATTTCAAAATACTTTATTTGAATTTTTATTTTCTCCTTAACTTAATAATTATTTATTGGGTATTTTAAAACATTTCAGTTGATTGATATTGTTTATTTGTCTTTGTTCCTAATCCCTAGTTTTATTGCACTGTGGTTAGAAATCATACTCAGTATTATGCCTGCTTTGAAGAACTTAACATTTGTTTGAGACCTAGTGCAATGGGTAAAAGGGCATTAGCTGGCAATTAGGAATGATACCTGACACACAGATACAAATGTACTCAAAGACAATGCTTTTGTATTTTGTATACATATTTAAAAATAAGTGTGAAGATTGATTGACTTATTTATACTTATTTATACTTGTTATTAAATTCTAAATCCTTATATCTGTGAACTTGACTTTATAAACATTTATTATTCTAGATAAACCTCTCATCTTCTTTAAATATCACATGTCCCCTTGAATTTCTGACATTTCCTATTCTATATTCTATACAGAATATTCTATTCTGTAGAAAATTACCATTATTTTGCCTCATGCTTTTTGGATTGATTGCAGAATTTATGACCTTATTCACACAATTATATCTATTTGTTTTTCATTAGAATTTTTCTATTTATTTTCAAACTTTTTATGCCATTTCATCTTTACTTTTAAGTAAACTGGAAATTGATACATAGCACCCTTTTGTGTGTCTCTTCCAAGTTGCATGGGTATGTATTCACCTTATTCCTCAACATAAATATGTTAATTGTTGAATTTGTTTCATTTACAATTACCAGTATCTTGATACGTTACATTTATTCTTAACATCATTAAACTTTTGAGTCTATTAAGCTTTCTCACTTCGTATTTCTCTACTGCCAACACACTGTCAGCCTGTCACATCTATCTTGTACTCCTGTCTAACTAAATTCTGCTTTCTCTCACCTGAGTGTTCCTTCTATTCTGTACCCCATGCACTTCAAGAAAGGTATATCACACAAGGATCCTTTGTTATTATTGAAAGTCAGTTGTCCTGATTCTTGCCTTTGCAAATGCCTGGATCATAGTCATGCCCTTTCTCTTTATTTAGAGTAACTCTACTTGGAATGTGTTAGACAATATTTTCTTTACTTGTTAAAACATAAACACACAGAGACACACTCAAATGCACACACACACACTCACAAACACAAATGCACACACGGGGGGAGGAAGACAGAAAGAGAGAGAGAGAGACAGAGACAGATTTTTCCCAATCTCTTTGTTCTAAGAACATAGCATAGGAAAGCTTAAACGATGGATCTTCCTATTGTATAATAGTGGAAAACTAAAAGAAGTGTTGTTTTAGATGTGTTAAGTCAACAACTGAACTATGTTATTACTTCGCAAGGGAATGTCATTAAATAAGTCCTCCAGATTGATGGCTATATTTTTGTCACTCACAGAACATGACTTTAATCATCACCTCCCCTCACTGCCCTGTAGAGTTCCTCTATAGTCTTTTAACAGCAGGTGCAGTAATAATTAAAATATTAATAAGTATTGTTTCATTTCCTTATTTCCTCTCTCTGAAAATGTAATTTTTTCTTTAATAAAATTTGGTCACATTGATTCTGAATACATTTTATATTTTCTGTGTTTGTTTTTCAGGGATTTTTGCCATTGTTTTAGCTTTGCTATAATTAATGTCCACATCAGAAAACCACATTTTCTTTCTTGTTTGTTTTCTTCTATTACTCCCTAAATCATTGATTTTTTTCCACTTTCTTAGACTTTCCTCATTTAAAGCCTATTGGATCTACCAGCTCTCATTTTCTCCATTTTTTGAACGTATTTCTCACATTGGATTTGTTCCTATAATGGTATTTACATTCAATCTGGAAATTCTTTTATCTTTTATTTGGTTGTGCTTCATTTGTAGTCCATAAAAATATCGTTGGTGGAAAAGGTAGGTTATCATGCTGTCTTCTTAAACAAGAACAGGCTACATCAATATTCACCTGAAAGGTGAGTGAATCTAATGAATAGTAGACATCAGTCTCATCCCACCCCTTGTCCACCTACTTGCTGTGACAGAGGGGTGTAAACTCCCCACTCTATTAAAGACCTCAAAGAATAGAAGTCCAGATAGGGCATCCACCTGGCAAACTCCCCATTCTCATCACCTGCCCCCTCTTTACCCAGTCTCCCACTCTCCTAGTTACCATACTTTAGCCCCCAACTGGATAGAGATTCCCTACTATACTAGGGACCAGTCTGGATCAAAAGTTCCATACTCTATAAGAGACCTTCAAGACTAAGAGAAGCCAAGGTAGGTTGCCTGCCTACTAATCTCTCCACTATCTCACAATGTCAGTGTCCCCCACACTGACCAGAAGAGCAAAGAAGAAACAGAAACCAAGGAATAGAATACCCATCCAACAAAGATAAACTCATAAATTGGTACCTAGAACTTTAATTATCCCAAGCACAGCTAATTGAGGAGCAGGAGTAAGACCACAAAAAACAACAGCCAATGCATAATGTTACAATCATAACCCAGCTATCCTACTACAAGCAAGACCTGAATATTCCAACACAACAGAAGCACAAGGAGAAGACCTTAAAACCAACTTTATGAAGATGATTRAGGTCCTTAAGAAAGAAAGAAAGAAATCCCTTAAGGAAATTTAGAAAATCACAAACAATTGGACCAAGTGAAWAAATCCCTTCAAGAAAGCCAAAGGGAAAACAAACAAACACACAGCTGAAGTAAATGAATAAAACTGTTCAAGATCTGAAAGTGGAAATAGAAATAAAACACAAACTGAGGGAATTCTGGATATGAAAAATCTAGGTATATGAACAGGAACCACAGACTCAAGCATCACTAACAAAATACAACAGATGAAAGAGAATTTCAGGGGTAGAAGACAGGATGGAAGAAATAGATGCGTTAGTCAAAGAAAATGTTACATCTAAAAGTTCCTGACACAAAACATCCAGGAAATATGAGAAACTGTGAAAAGATCAACCCTAAGGGTAATCAAAACAGAAGAAAGAAGGCGATATCCAGCTCAAAGGCCCAGAAAATATTTTTAACAAAATAATAGAGAAAAATGCCCTAACTCAAAGAAGGAGATGTCTATAACAGCATAAGAAACTTATAGAACACCAAATATAGGAATAGAAAAGGCTCATCCCTTGCCACATAAAAATCAAACATTAAGTATTCAGAACAAAGAAAGAATACTAAGGGCTGCAAGGGGGAAAGACCAAGTAACAAATAAAGGCAGACCTATCTGAATTACACCTGACTTCTCAATGGAAACTCAAAAAGCCAAAGGGGCCTAGACTGATGTCATCAAGATTCTAAGAGACTACACATTCCATCTCAAACTACTATATAGCAAATCTCTCAATAACCATAGATAGAGGAAAAAAAGATATTCTATGACAAAGCCAAATTTAACCAATA
>BDUI01002303.1:7160-19236 GCA_002335545.1 Apodemus speciosus | reverse complement strand
GGCTGGCCAGGAAAGATGGCACACACCTTTAAGGTAGATCTTTGTGAATTTGAAGCCAGCCTGGTCTACATAGAGAGTTCCAGGGCATCCAGGACTACACAGTGAGATGTCTTAAAAATAAAAAAGCCAAATACGAAGAAAATAAACTCACCCAGAATTCAGATTTAAACACTATAGTGTATTACTACTTATCAGTTGTACAGTCACAACACACAGMATCATAAAATTCGTACACACAAATTTGAAGGGATCATTTTACATGCCTACTTTAATAATGCTTTTGAAAATGGAAACATACTTATACATATTAAAAAWTTTTAACAGGAAAGAAAATACACCCAATACACCCCAGCATCCTGAATCCTGTAGAAAACAATGATTTTGTTTAAATGTCTTATCAGAAATTTTCAACAGTTTTGAAAGCTGGGATCCTCTTCCTATTTCTTGAACCATCACTATCTCATCAACCTCTCAAATCCTAATTCCTAGACATGTCTAAGACTTAGATATTCTTGTTTAAATTTTATGATACACAATAGAASCAGTCTGCAATCTCACATACCACCAGTAAGTGTCACTGGACAGTTGCATGACCTATTCCTAACTGATGATTGTTCAGGTTCTATCAAATGAAGGCAAATAAAACTTTAATTAATTTTTTTCTTCATCATTTGTAGAAGCATTAGAAAAAAATCTAGGGAAAAAAGTCAAATATAAAATGAAAATCAAAGCAATTTCAACAGAATTATTTTATAAAAAAGAAGCGTAAAATGTATGCATATGCAAACAATTATGTAGGAGCTGACACACAGAACAGTCCATGTCATGGTATCAGACATGGGAAATATTTGTAGAATACTATTGGATTTCAAGTTTTATGTTGGGTTTGTCTGTCCCTGACTTAGCTGTTAGCATGATTTTTCTGGATCAACAATCAAAAGAAACATTTCTTTTTCTTATGTGAGAAATCTACAAGGATGCTGAAATTGGAGGCTTACAATGAATGGTAACATTCTTAGCTGACTAAATATGTTAAGTAGATTTTTATATACATGAAGGTCAAGAAGTTATTTCTAAACTTGCTTTGTGTTTAGAATGGACAGCTTTAGAAGAGAGAGTAACATGTATTGTTTAACACTGTGTGTTGGAAAACAAACATCAATAGAATAACAAGATGGAAGAAAGCAAGGCAGATTTCATTACAGTGGAGTGCCTACACTTCCTCATAACTTGGATTTACACGCTGCAAATCCTGTGATCTGATTACCTCCAGTGATCACGTAAAATACCGGCTTTAAACTCTTTGCCTTAGTGATAAAACAGCCACTTTGATTCACAACAAGACATTCACAATAAAGTATATTGTAAACGTACCTGTCCACAGCCCGGGGCACTGCACACAAACGGTCTGTCGTCTCCCATATTTCATAAAGTAGAGCAGAGCTGGGGAGGGGAGTAGGGGAAAAGTTATGTTAAATACGCCGGAGAAAAAAATACGCTTCAAAAATATCAAGCCTAGAAACAGGTGTTCCAAGAATGCCATCTATCATAGCTGTAAACACAGGCTACTTTGGAGAGACCCATTAGACAGGTGGCATATGATCTACTATGCCTCAATTGAAACTTTTAATTAGGAAAATTCAGACTTAAATAGTCAAGGAATTTTAAGCCTTTGCTGGGTTTTCCCTCTTTCTGCTACAGTACATAACATATTTCTCCAGTCTACTGAATTACAACCAGTGCAGCTCTCTATGTCAATAAATTCACTGAACGCTCGATGCGGAAGCCATATTTCTGAACTAGAGAAGACCAAAATTTGTCATTTAATTAATTAAGGGATTATAGGAGGGGTGCTCCATTTTACAGGGCTATAATCTGGCTCCCTGGTGTATAAACTATGAGACTGTTGGCAAGGGTCGTTTATCCCAGATTATTGCCAAAGAAAACAAAGCACCCATCCTATTGGACTACATGGGAAATGATTTTCATTAATAAAAAAATAAAAATAAAAACTTCCCCTCCCCACTGGGAGCCTCYTTCTCCTCCCCTCCAGCAATCGTCTGTTGCAAATGAAGAAATATCAGTGCCCCTCCCCCCTCTGATTCTATTTATGGCTAGGTTTTTAAAAGCAGCAATAAAACAAATGTCGACTCTTTGGGGGTTTACTGGGTGAATATGTTCCGGCTGTTTGTGCTGCTCTCGGCCAGAGTTCTTAGGCTGTTCTGCTGCAGCCAACAGATGTGTACTGCTGCAGGGGATAAAGAAATGCACTTAAAGGCACTACCATCCATTCCCTCTATTTCTCTGAAGAATTTAACAGAATTTATATTGCTTTTTAAAATGACTCTTAAAATGTCTCCCAAAATTTTTTGTCAAAAACAACAAATGCAATCAGAATGTTGAGAAAAGTTCTCATATTCCAACTAAGAATAAAAACCAGGCATAAATTAATAATGATTAGAAATRCAAATCACAGTAAAAATATCCCTAAAAGATAAACAGTATTTTGGAAAAGTCAGAGAAAACTGGGAGAAAGGGTAAAAGTAGTCTTGTAGAACAAGGTGCTAAGGACATTTTCATACAGCCGTCCACAACACAGACGGTTCATAAAAGGATGTGAACGAGGGATGACTGTTGGAATACGTCTAAAAACAACCTCAGAACTGCAACCAAATCTCAAATTTTATATTGGAGATAAACCAAAATGTCAGGTCAATCTCAGTCAGATCTGCATTAAAATAAAATGTTAACAGGCTAGAATGAATGTAGTAACCAGAAAACCATGCTTAAAATAGAGGGCAATGAGGTAATATTCTTCCTATTCTCTTAGGATTTATCTTTAGGTTAGAAACCAGTATTTCTGGTTGTCGAATCAGTAATTCCACATCTAATCGGTGTTTAAAAGTGTGAGGTGCCCCATAAAATAGAAGGGGCTGCTTGGTCATCTTTCAATGTGATAGGAACATGGTCTAACTATGAAGGAAACTGATGCTTCAGTCCTGTTGTAATGGAATAGACTCTGTATGTACATACGTATACACAGATTTATATCTCAGTTAGCCAGGATAAATTGCTTCAATAAATTCTGTTCCTAGGAGAGCCAGCTCAAGTTGCTGATTGGGTAATGGGAAATGAGAGCTTCATTCTTCCTCACATAGCCCGAGGACAACAAGGTTTTCTGGATTGTTTGTTTTAAATACATTTTAAAAAAAAAACAAATAAATTATTTTTTAGTGCTTTCTAGAACCACAACACAGTATCAAAAAATAAGTAAATAAAAGCAAATAAATATAAAAACTATGGTCATTATGGCTAAAAACTCAGATATCTCTGAAAAGCAAATCATTCATCTATGGGAATCCCTAACTGCTCTGCTGCAGACAATTTCACTTCTAGCTCCAGAGCCTGTTTTCCTAACATATCATAAGACCAGGACTTGGCTTTCAGGGTTTCCTCTGTGTCCACTTCTAATTCTCTCCTTTAGTGATTATCAGAAGAAAGGGTTCTTTATGGTAAGATCGGGGAGTAGAAAGTGATTACATAAATTTGAGAACAATTTTCCTCAAGCCACAAATTTCAGACTTTCAAAAAAATGAGGGGGCTGGTGAGATGGCTCAGCAGTTGAGAGCACTGACTGCTCTTCCAGAGGTCCTGAGTTCAATTCCCAGCAACTATATGGTGGCTCACAACCATCTGTACAGAGATCTGAGGCCCTCTTCCGGTGTGTCTGAAGACAGCTACAGTGTACTTACATATAACAATAAATAAAAATCTTTTTTAAAAAATGAGGATGATTATAATTTGGAATTTCTAATAAGAATATGATATGAAAACAAAATTGTACCTTATTAAAAAAGAAAAGAGATTTTGGGAGAAAAAAAATTGAAATCTAACAGAAGTAAGCTTTCCATTGGTCTTGAATGTTAAACTGGCAGCCACTACTAGGATTTCCTGCTGCCTTCCCAATTTGTAAGCCTTTGTTTTTACCATGTCTACCAAACAGAGATCACAATGGGAGGAAGAAGTCTTTCTAAAAGGCCTAGTTAGTTATTCTTAAATCATCCCATTATTCTAGTTTCCCTTGTCATTTCCATCATTTCTGCATTTAAGAAAATTTAATTACTTAACAGTAAGAATAATCTTTCTCCCCACTTAAAGAATTCCACTCACACCTTTTTAATTATTTCTTCATTCTCCATCTGTGACACACAAAGAATGCTTCTGGTTATTTCTATGTGAAAAACAAAAAACAATATATTTCTATCACATAAGCAAACGGAGACAAAAAAATGAAGTCTTGAATGATGTTGCTGCCACTCAATGTGGATTTAACCCACTGCTCATCTACTGACTGACAAGCAGACTATGTGTCTAGGAATGGCACAGTTTTCTGTCTCCTTTCCTGATCTATTTTCCAGGATAAAATATAAAACTTTATAGGACTAAACAATAAACAATGAGAGGAATATACAAATTAAAAGATACTACCAAGAATAAGTGAGATGTTTTCTGAAAGGATCTTAAGACAAAGAAACAAAGATGCATTGGAAGGTTGTCCTTAGAGGCCCATGTCTACAGGGAAAAACGCTCGTGTATTCAGAGCAACCAGGATGCATAAATGATACAGTTGGAATCTGCCTGAAAGTGAAACTCATATGAATGCTGGGAGACAAGAAAACTCAAGGTTTAGGGCCAGTGAGATGGTTCAGCAAATAGAAGCATTTGGTCTGAACTCAGTCTCTAAATCCCAGGGTAGAAGGAAAGAACCAACTTCTGAGAGCTATCCTCTGACCACCAAATGCGGAGCATGGACATCCACACATTCTAATAAAAATACTTAAAAAAAAAAGAAAAACCATGGTTTTGAGAATTACATTTTTATAATATTGTATTTATTTACATGTATGTTCACGTGTGTGTGTGTGTGTGTGTGTGTGTGTATTTGCATGTTAGTACAGGTGCTCTCAGAGACCAGAGGTATTAGATTCCCCCATAGGTAGAGGGACAATCAGTTGTGAGCCACTCAACATGGTTGCTGGGATTTTTACATAGTAAAATGGTTGTCATAGTTACATTTATGACTAAAAAAATAGGAATTAAGTGCTGAAGAAAAATATAAATTAAGATGCTGCATTACACCAGACTATATTTAAGGTGTTAATAACATTTTGAAAACTTCTTAATGACATGAGAAAGCAGTACTCATTAAATGAAAAAAATAATCTAAAATTATGGGGCCAGGCAGATGGCTAGAAGGTAAAAATGGTTGTCACACAAGCCTGACAACTTGAGTTCAATCCTTGGAATCCATATAAAAAGGATAGCATACATCTATAATCCTATCCTACTATAATATGGAAGGCAAAAACAGAAGAACCTATCAGGCCAGCTTGTCTGGAGGATACAGATTCAATAAAAGAGACTCAGCCTCAAGAAGATGGAAGGCAAACTCTGACTCTGGGAAGGACACACTCTGACCTCCCAGAGGTAGGAATGCTGTGGTATGCAAGTGCTAGCACTCACATAGATGCACAGAATGAATTAAAATTTAGATAAATAGATAAAATTCCATATGCAGTATAATTTCAAATCTATGAAAAAAGGCAAGCAGAATTTAAAAAGATTAAAAAAAAAAGATAAATGATGGGGACTGGAAAGATGGCTCAGTCAATAAGCACACTTGTTTACAGAGTCCTGGGTTCAATTCCCAGTGCCCACATGCCACCTCACAACCACCCATGATCCTAGTTCCAGAGTCTGACACCTTCTTCAGAATTCCTCAGGCACTAGGCATGCTTGCACATGATACACATACATACACACAGGGAAAACATTCATATAAAAGAAATAATTCTTAAAAAAGGTAAGAAATTAATACCAAAATAGTACAAAATAAATAATCATTATGTCTGAGATAACTGTATTCTAGATTACTTTACTTTCTTCTTTGTACTTTAGTATTCTCAAGTCTATAATGATCAGAAATTTCTTTTAATAAATCAAAAATAAAATGTATGAGTTAGTCATACAAGTGCTTACAATACAAGCCTAATAACTTTTTGAGTTTGAAGCCTAGAACCCACGTAAAGGTGGAAGGAGAAAATTAACTTCATAAAATTGTTCTCAGACTTCCACATGTGTACCATGGCATATGGGCCCCCTCAGCACATATCATATATACACACAATAATGATAAGTGAAATAAATTTACATGCATATAATGTAACCTAAGAAAAGAGTGCTGATCTGTATGACTGGAAAAAATGTTTTTGAGTTAAAAAAGAAAAAAAGCTGTACCTTTTAAACTATTCATAAGTACTGAAAAGTAAATTAAAGAGTCATATAAAGTTCTATAAAGCATTAGTAGCAACTGAAAAAATAAACTCAACAAGGACCATGAAAAAAAATCTAAAATTATATACTACCAGTTTCATACAGAAAACAGGCTTGGTGAGATAGTCAAGCAGTTCCAGCACTTCTTTCTTTATTCCTGTCCAGAGTTCATTTTCAGAATCCCTGGCAAGAAATATTATTTATAGTAATAACCAATCAGAAATGATTAGAGACTGAAGCTGGGTGGTGGCGACATAAGCCTTTAATCTCAGCACTAAGGAGGCAGAGGTAGGTAGATCTCTGAGTTCAAGGCCATCCTGGTCTACAGAGCAAGTTCCAGGATAGCCAGGGCTACACTTAGAAATCCTGTCTGGAAAGAAAGAAAGAAGGCAGGCAGGCAAGCAGGTAGACAGATAGAAAAAAGAAATAATTAGAAACTGTTTCTATCATGCAACTCTAAGGAAAGGAAAGGAGCTAAAACTAAGCCAAGCAGGTACTGAGTACAATTTAGTTTATCTTAAACAAACTGAAAATTTTAAAACAGGCTCTAACTCTACACCTCCATTCTTTTATGACAATAACAGAAAAAAGTCTATATGTAAAACATTCTCCGAAAAAATGTAACATTTACTAACTTTCACGCTCTAGAGAATTTAGCTGTTAGTAAACAATGTACAAATAATGACATTCCTGACTAGTCAACAGTCTTTTTAAAAATTAGATTATGTATGTATGTATGTATGTATGTATGTATGTATGTATGTATGTATGTATACACATTCACATATGCCACAATGCATGTGTGATAGTCAGAGGACACGTTTTGGGAGTCAGTTCTCTCTCTACCATTTGAGTCCTGAGGATAGAACTGAGATTACTAGGTTTGGTAGCAATTGTCTTTATCCATGGGGCCATCTTTCCAGCTCCAGTCTCAACTGTTTATCCTCCAAAAGGACACTCATAGATGCTCTCTGGTTTGCATGGTATCATGAGAACCACCTAAGGAAAAGATTCCTGTAAACGTATAAACTATGAAAATTAAAATGCAGGTTCTATGAACCTCAGAAAACAAAGCAGACTCAAGTTTTACTAGGCAATAGACTATTCAGGAATTGGAAACTCAGTTTATTAATTCTGGATTAATTTTCCATTGTACTATTTAGCATTACCATAGTTCAGCATATATTATCTCACCAGTAGGTAAATCAACTGACCCAAAAGGAAGATATAAAACCACATAGACTACTAAAATCTTTGTTTTTTTTTAAAGATTTATTTATTTATTTTACTTAGATGAGTACACTGTAGCTGTCTTCAGACACACCAGAAAAGGGCATCAGCTCCCATCACAGATGGTTGTGAGCCACCATGTGGTTGCTGGGAATTGAACCCAGGACCTCTGGAAGAGCAATCAGTGCTCTTAACTACTGAGCCATCTCTCCAGCCCAGACTACTATAATCTTAAACAAATTAGCCTTATTGTTTCATACCAAAATTGATTTGTTTTATGTTTGTATGTATGTATGTATGTATGTATGTATGTATGTATGTATGTATGTGGTATATGTATGTCTTCATGTGGCACGTGTGTGGAAGCCAGACTTCAGTGCCAGTGAGCACCAGGGATCTGCCAGTTCCCTCTGTTCATGTCCTCCACCCAAGTTACAGAGGTGTGTCGCCTCACCTGGGGATCCAAACTCATGCTTACACAGCAGGCACATTACTGAATGAGCCATCTTCCTAAGCTTTGTATTTGTTTCCTGTTTGCTTGCTTGAGAAAGGTTCTCCCCATTTTGCCCCAACTGCCCTCAAATTTGCAATCTGCCCTGTCTCTGCCCAGGATAACAGGCTTGCACCACTATATCCTTCCTACACCAGGATTTTGTAAAATTCTTTGCTAAGAGGCTTCTGGAAAAAAACACGGAGTTATAAAAATTGGTAAATAAGGAACAAAGGTGTTGAAGCTAGTATGAACTCTAGTTATTTGCTCTCAGGTACTCCAAACAAAAGGAACAACCAAAATGTTTGTAACTTGTGAAATTTGCCATGTTATACAACTACTTATAGCTGTAGTGTGTAGTTCAACAATGTAGCACCCAACAGGGGTTTCTTATATGCTTAGTATACAAAATAAGTCTCCAGAAACATGAATCTGAGGACAAGTTCTTGATTTTTTTTTCACCACCTCCTTTCTTTTTCTTTTTCTTTCAGGATTTCACTGTGTAGGCCAAGCTGGTATAGACTTACTCTGAAGCACATGCTCAGCTCAAGCTCTTGCTCCTTCTGTCTCAGTCTCAACAAGTGCTAGGATGACAACCATACTCTATTACCACAAGTCTTGAAGAATCAAGGAAATTAAGTACAATAGTTTTCCCTTATAGGAAAACATTCCAAGAGTCACAGCAGAGAACTCCTAACTATAACAGCACCAACTACTACAAACACTGCTTTTCCTGTATGTTCTACAGCAATGCCACAGAGGACAAGAGGCAGCCTTTACAGTCTTGGCCAGCCTGGAACTATATAGATCAGGCTGGTCTTGACTCTCCTAAATGCTGGGGATTAAAGGGTAAAGGTGTACATACCACAGCCAGCCTTTGTTCTTGTTTGCAACAAGGTCTCAAGTATCCCAGGCTGGCCTCAACTTGGCTATGTAGCCAAGGGTAATCTTGAACTTCTCCTCCTCCTGAGTACTTTTATGTGGTGATAGGGATGGAAACCAAGACAGGCTAGGCAAGTACTCTACCAACTGAGCTAAATCCTCAGCCCAGTCTTCAGTAGATAATGTCCTGTGTATCTTTTCAAACCTCCTGCACTTTGAGAAAGACTATTAAGTAAAATAAGGCTTACTTAATTTATATTTACATTTACACTGTAATATCATGGCAGACAATACAATATTTAAGGCTACTGACTAACAGGTAGCATGCAATATGGGATTGAGGACTGGGTACCCAAAGAGATAATTCACATTCCAGTGTCCTAAGCATGATAGAATATGACAGGCATAGACTTCTTCACATTATTAATAATAGCATGTGATTTAAAGCTAGTGAATAATTTACTTCTTGAGTTTTCTTAATATTTTCAAATATCAGTTGCTAGAGGTATCTGAAACAGTAGAAATCAAAATTGTGAATAAGGAAACAGATACAGTACCGTTCCATTTTAAAATTAAGCATAATATTTTAAATTTATAATCTAGTTATAGCATATATTAAATATCAGGAAACTTCAGCTCATGAGCCAAATCTGTTAGTCTGCCACCTAACTTTTTATGGCCTATGAGTTAAAAATAATTTTTTAATGGTTAGAAAATCAGAAAAAAATGAAATTTATATGAAATTCAATATTAGTACCTATAAAAAAGGTTATAGAGCTGGGGACATATCTTAGGGGTAGAAAATTACCCAGTCTACATAAGCCTGCTTTTTGATTCCCAGAAGCACCCCCACTACAAATTTCATTAGAGCACATCCAGGCTCATTCATTAACATAACATCCATGTCTATTTTTTGTTAGAATGACTGATCTGAGTCAGTATAACACAGATCTGATGCTATAACGTACACCACATTTATTGTCTGGCTTTTGTCCCTTAATTCCAAAACACATGGTTACATATCCTACTTAGAGAGAATATCAGAGTTTATATATTATCAATATATAAATACTAAGTCATTTATAGTATATCTAAATATTAATTTTTGTTTGACTTTCCAAATTTTATATATTAGGTTGGTTGGGTTTTTTTTTTTAAGTTAAGGGACTGGAATATGGCTCAGCAGTTATGAGCATCTGTTGCTCTTGCAATGGTCCTATATTCAGTTCCCAGCATCCACATGGCGGCTCACAACCAGCTATGTCTCCAGGAACAAAGGATCTGACATCATCTTCTAAACTCCATGGGTACTTGACCTGTACATGCTGCACATATAGGGAAAATATTCAAATACATAAAATAAATCTAAAATTAGCTCAGTAAGGTAAGGTAGCACAATAATTTTTAAGTACTGCATAATCACTTGGGCACCTTGTAAAAGATACAGATTCCTAGGCCTCCTGGATTGTTTTTAGCACTGAGGCCCAAGAACTTACATAGCAATCCCAACATTTAGGAGAGAACCTGAGGCAGGAGAATTGCAAGTGTGAGGCCAGTCTGGGTTACAAAGTGAGACGTTGGGGTTGATGAGAGAAGGTTCTGTGGGCAAAAGCACTTGCCATGTATTCTGGTTACTTTTAATTGTCAACTGGACACAGCCTAGAATCATCTGAGAAGACAGCCTTTAAAAAAAAAAAGATTTATTATATATAAGTACACTATAGCTGTCTTCAGACACACCAGAAGAGGGCATCAGATCTCATTACAGATGGTTGTGATACACTGTGTGGTTGCTGGGATTTGAACTCTGGACCTCTGGAAGAGCTCTCAACTGCTGAGCCATCTCTCCAGCCAGAGAAGACAACCTTAACTGAGAAATTCCTAGGTCAGAATGACCTCAAATACATCTGGGGGTGGGGTTATCTTGACTTAACTCCACTGTAGGCTCTATCACCGGTAGGTCAAGTAGTTCAAGTAGTCGTAACTGATGTAAGAAAACTAGATGAGAGCTGGAGAGATAGCTCAGTGGTTAAGAACACTTGCTGCTCTTCCAGAAGTCCTGAATTCAATTCCCAGAAACCACATGTTGGCTCACAACCATCTACAATGTGATTTGATGCCCTCACCTGGCATTCAGGTGTACATGCAGATAGAGAACTCAAAATAAAGAAATCTTAAACAAAAGAAACTAGCTGAGTGTAAGCTGGCCTGCAAGCCAACTAGCAGGAGGTGTTCTTCATTGTTCCTGCTGTGCTTCTTTGGCTGTAAAGCTTGTTGCTTGTTTGGGGATAATGCTGTGTGAAATAGCAAACAGGCCTGCCTTCAAATTCCTGTCTTGAGTTCCTGCCTTGACTTACCTCATTGAATGAATGTGTTATCCTCCCATATGTTGCTTATAGACTATCACAGCATCAAAAATGAAACTAAAACACAGTGTAAGTTTAACAACCTGAGTTCAATCCCTAGAACTCATAGTGGAGAGAACCTATTCTCCAAAGTTGTCTACTGACCTTCTTCACAAAAGCACTGTAATACATGATGTACAAATACAACATTATATAAATATATTTTAAAACCCAAAGCCAAAACTGAAGTGAGTCTGTCTTTCTTCACACACACATACACACACACACACACACACACACACACACAAGTGTGGGGTGTTGTTGTATGGAAACAAATGTGGCTCAGTTGTAGACTATTTGCCTACCATTTATAAGGTGCTGGATTCAATCATCAGCAACATATGAATAAAGTTGTATATGATTTCGGTGTGGCTATAAGACCTAATTAGGATGGGTGCTAGCTCATTAAAAAATAAAACAGGGATGGAGATGTAGATCAATTGGCAAAGTGCTTGCCTAGCATACAAAAAGCTCTGGGTTCAATCTCCATGAAACCATAAACCAGATGTGGTAGCTGAAGCTGGAGGCACAACCGTGAGAGGATGGAGCCAGGAGGAATAGAAAGTTCATCCTCAGCTACATACATGGACTTGAGGATGGCCTGGGATATCTGGGACTATCTAAAAAATTAATTAATTAAAAATTTAAAAATACATTGAGAAATTTTGATGACTGCCATTTGAGAATCATTAAGAGAGTTGGAAAGTGCCAGGCAGTGGTGGCACACGACTTTAAT
>BDUI01002302.1:73639-88823 GCA_002335545.1 Apodemus speciosus | reverse complement strand
AGAAAAGCAAACCTAGTGATTATTATATTGATGAGACTGTGAATAAAAAGATACCAGTAGGGGCAAGGATGATGGCTCAGTTGCTAAGGTGTTTAYTGCACAAGCATGAGGACCTGAAGTTAGATCCACTTGGATTACGTAGAAGGCAGACATATTGGTGCATATCTGCAGTCCTGTACTTGGGGAGTGAAGACAGATTGATTCCATGGACTTCTTTGCCAAGCAGTCTAGCAAAACCAGTGAGCTCAAAGTCCAGTAAGAAACTTTGTCTCAGAAAAACAAATWAAAAAAAACAGAGARCAAAGAATAAACATTCARTTTAAAAATTAAAACAGAATAAGGGTATCTTAAAAATTTATAGGTATAATAAGAACCACTAGAACAAAACATAAATCATCCTAAATAAAAACTAAAGAATAAATACTGTAAACCTGGTAAGGAACCACAGCAAATTCTACAGACTACAACTGATTTAAAAATCTGACATTTACTGGGCRCAAACATTTCAGTCACACTGATAAACATTTGTGAATGGATTAATTTACTTACTAAACTAAATGTTTGTTTAGTTCAGCTCACCAAACAAGACCCGTACACACACTGTATACAAAAGACCAATAAAATGTATTAAGAAATTGCTAGTCTAAGATATAACAGGTAGACATTTAGGAAAATAGTGGGAATACCTTGACACCATGCAAAGTAGAGAACAGCACCAGATACTTTAAATATGAGCCAAGAGTAGTTACTTGAATAGTAAAAGCCACAACCTACAACAGTTAGAATTTATGCACCAAATAATATAGCGGCTGTTTTAAGAATCAAAACAAAAAGTTACATAAGACTATATAGAGAAGTCGACACAGCCAACAGAGCTGGTTAAACCATCTTCAGTTACACCTTTAGAGATTAAATGCACAAAAATAAATGAACAAGATGATATGAGCCACAATAGCTTTGAAGAAAAAAAACCTAAAAATTCTATACACTATTGATGGTTACATCTCTTATACCAATGGCAGGGTCACAAAAGCTACTTTTATTAGATCATAAAGAAACCATCAAAGGCTGGAGAAATGGCTCGGTTGGTATAATAGTTTGAATGAGAATGATCCCTGTAGGCCCATGTTTGAATATTTGGTCCCCAACTTGTGGAATTGTTTGGGAAGGATTAGGATGTGTGGCCTTGTTGGAGGAGGTGTGTCACTAAGGGACAGGCTTTGAGGTTTCAACAGACTGGAGAGCTATATCTCTTAGCCTCTTTGCCTATGGATCAGGGTGTAAGGTCTCAGATACTGCACTGATGTTGGTCATGCTCCCTGCCTGCTGCCATCCTGCCCACCATGATCATGGACTCTAACCCTCTGGAACCATGAGCTCCGATAAATGATTTCTTTTATAAGTAGTATTGGCCATAGTACCTGTGGTGGTTTGAATATGCTTGGTCCAAGGAGCAGCACTATTAGGAGGTGTGGCCTTGTTGGAGTAGGTATGGCCTTATTGGAGGCAGTGTATCGCTGTAGGGGTGGGCAATGAGAGCCTCCTCCTAACCACATGAGAGCCAGTTTTCTCCTAACAGCCTTTAGATGAAGATGTAGAACTCTCAGCTCCTCCTGCACCATCCCTGCCTGGACACTTCCATGATCCCACCTTGATGATAATGGACTGGACCTCCAAACCTGTAACCCAGTCCCAATTAAATGTTGTCCTTATAAGAGTTGCTTTRATCATGGTGTCTATTCACAGCAGTAAACCCCTGACTGAGACAGTACCCAAGTAACTGTGACAGTCTTAAAAGTGCTTCTCTTGTAAGAAGGAAGACCTGAGTTTGATCCCTAAAACCCATGTCAAAAGAAAAAGTTGGGTATGTTGTGTGTGCTTATAATTACAATGCTGAAAGACAGACAAATGAATCCATGAGGCTTTCTGTCCAGCTAAGGCTACTCTATATGTTGATTTCCAGGTCCCAAGAGGCCATGCCTGAGAAAACAACTCCTAAGGACTGAGAACTGCTAAGGTTGTCTCAGCTTTCACATGCACGCTGCTTTATGCTCACATGGACACTTGTACATACRAATGTGCAAAAAACATCATATGTACAACAAGAAGGATAAAGATAAGTAATGAATAAATAAAAGGAACAGAAAATTCAGTATAAGCAAATGTATTTCACAGATTTGATACCTATTGTACTATTTTATACATCCCAAGAAGACATCTAATATGAGACAATGTATGTGGTTATTGTTACAGCAGCTTCCTGTAGTATTAAAAAGAAAAGTTGATGGAAATTTTTATAAAACCAGAATTTCATGAAAAGTCACATGATTCAGTAACCAGACTGCTATTCGTAAGATGACATCTTTCCTTACTGAAAGCGGTTCATGCACTGCATTGCAGTTACTGAGGCTGCATTGCGAGTCCACATGTTTATACAGTTACGTGACTGGCATTAAGCTACAGCCACGAATCACTACCACTTACAGCTGCTATTCATCGAAACAAGTCCCTAACTCATGAATTATWTACAATCATCACAGAAAGGACATGTTGACCATGTCCTCACATTCAACTTATAGCTTAAAGAAGTAATAAATCAAAAAAATTCTAGCAATGATAGCCATGTCTGAAATATGATGCAAAGAGTAATATTGTTTGATTTTTACCAAACTTAAAACACTGTCTTTTAAAATTGCCTTAGTGTATTTTTAAAAACACATGGGAAAAACAAGAGCATTCACAGAAAGTTGTGCAAGATAAGCAATTCAGAGACTTCTGATTGATTTCTTTCTTTTACATGTGCTTTCTCTTTCTTTCCTTCCGTCTTCCTTCCTTTTGTTCTTTCTTTCTCTCTCTTTCATTTATCTTGTTTTCAGTAATGTCTTTTCTTCACTTTTCATCCCAATGGAAACTCCACTCCCTCCTCTCCTCCCAGTCCAGCCTTTACAAATCTCTCTCCCCTTTTCTCTCTCCCCTTCTATCTTTCAATACCTCACCTAGTTTCCCTCATACATCTTATCTTATCCTCATCACCACCTTTTCTACTATCATTGTCCTTAAGAACTAGGCTCACTTGCATTTTCACCATTCTATTTCTTGGGGTCCTTTACATGTCACCCAYGATTCAGTTACTAAGTCCTGGCCATCCACTCTACCCAGCTCACACCTGCATCCTAAGCTTTAGCTGCCCTGGCCACCTGGATCCACAGGTACCATTGCCTCTGAAGCCACCATCATTTGTTAGGTGGTAACCCTGCTGAGTGGTTAACCTATTCTTGGGTATGGATTGGGTTTCCAATGTATAATTAACACACTGTCTCCCATTGTGAAGTTCAGACTCCCTTCTTATTCCCCTTGCTGTACTTCCTGCATCTGGGCGTGGAACCATCTGATTGCTGTCTTTAACTCCCCCTCATTACAGCTCATACTCAGTCATCTCCTATCTAACTCTTGAACCTATCGGTTTCTCCGTTCCTCAATGCACCATATTTAGCAGACTTAGTGTCAGCTGCCTTGATTTCTTACTTGAGTGACCCGCTATAACACTTTCTAAGCTTAGAAACAGTCGGTGGCTGTCAATTGACTTTAAAACAAAATCTAAACATAACATGACACGCGGAGACCTGATGGCTCATTTACATGTCAGTGCTGTTGAACACAAATAACAGAATTAATAGCAAAGCCACAGAGGTGAGTAGAGACAGGAAGCTGCTGAGGGATTCCCTCCAGACAGTGCGATTTATTAGGAGAAAGGTCATGATGGGTCTCAAGATGACGACATTAGTCACGAACAGTACAATACAGAGAGATTTAAATATGGTAGAAATTTACAGGGAAGGAGAGGCTTGTTTTTAAAGCCTGGAGAGGAACTTATCATTTTGGCTATGCTGGCTGGCTACCCAGCCCCTGGGATCCTTCTATCTCTGCCCTCCCAGCGCTGGGGACACAGCTGCACACTGCGTCACTCAGCTTCCGGTTACATAGCGCCCCGTGTCAGAACTCAGACCCTCATGTTTGCACAGCAGGGATATACCCGCTGAGCCATCTTCCCAGCCCAAGACCATGTGCCAGTGGATTCCAACTTGAACACAATTATTTGTTAGATCTCCTTGCATTGGGCTACTACTTTTATTCTTCCTTTTATAGAGAGCACATTCTGTTGTGTTATTTTTCCCGACTATTGTGTTATTGTGATTGTATTCTCTTTGTGTCCAATTATTAGTTCAACAATTGTTCTCTTTGTATTTTGTACACGCATGTGTATATGTGTGTGGTCGTTTTAGTACCTGGTGTACACATGTGTGTGAAAGCCAGGGGTCAACCTAAAATGTTATTCTTCAAGATTATTTCATCTACTTTGCTTATGGAGACAGGGCCTCTCGGTTGCTCAGTACTTGCTGGCTAGACAGGGAACCTCTGCGATTTTCCTGTCTCAATGACTGAGATTTCAAATGTGTCCTATGACACCTGGATTTGTATGTGGACTCTGAGGTTGGAATTCAGATACTCATGATTTCAGAGTAATCACTTTATCAACTTAGCTGCCTCCTAAGCCTTTTCTGTTCCCTTTGGTTCTCTTTTATGTTTACCTGTGAACATGTTCCTGTGTACCTATGCATGTGGAAGCCAGAGGCCAACTTAGGTGTTATTGCTCTGATACTGACCATGTTTTATTAAGGTGGGCTTTTTTAATGTCCTGGATCTTGCCTAGTCATCTAGGCTGGCTGCCCAGATTGCCCAGAAATTCACCTATCCCTGCATCCCCAGCCCTGGAATTAGAAGCCAACACAACTGTTCCAAGCTTCTTTAAATTGTGTGTTCTGGAATGAAGTTGGGTCCTCATAGTACACACCCATCTGCCATGGTCGTGTTCACAGGGAGAGGCCAGAGGTGGATACTGGGTATCTTCCTCTACCATTCTTAACCTTATTTTTTGAGACAAAATCCTTTAGTGAAACTGGAACTCACYGACTGACTGACTTATTGGTCAGTGAGACCCCAGGATCCTCCTATCTTCACCCCAGTGCTGAGATTACAGGACACACCACCAACCCCAGATCTTTAGCATGTGTTGGTGTTGCAAACACAAATGTTCATCCTTCTACAGCAACACATCATGCACTGGGCCATCTCCCAGCCCCAGTTCTTTCTATTCTCTAAAAATTATTTATCTGAATTTATTAACTAGCCATTGTGACAACTTCCTCATGTAACTCCATAAAACAGTCCTTTCTGTTTGTCTATGGAACATACTTCTACCCAGTTCTGAACATTCCAAAAGTAAGCTGGTGTACTACTACGCTGAGAACTTTAGTCTGCTGCAATCTGACAGTCACTGTATCCATATCCTTTCCATCCAGCATCCCCAACACTACTGAGGATAACATCAAATGATTTGCTGCATGACTCTCCTAAATCCATTTCTTTTGATGGCTTATAATGCATACATAACTGGGTATCTGAAGGGAATTGTACACTTCTGAGGCCATTCACTTTCCCAATCTGCTGTCTATAAAAAGCAATGTTGTCTATGTATTGGACAAGCACAGGATTTATTTGGAGTAGAGCCTAAAGAGATGCAGAAGCTTCAGCATGTTACTTTCAATTAAATAATTCACAACCTTTGGCAAATGTGTCTCACACTTTCAGATCTGTGGCTCTGACAATTTCCTTGCTTGGGGAAATATATTTTATTTTTAGGTTTTACCCTTTGGTAGTTCTTATAGCCCTTACCATAAGTCAACTCTTTCTTTAAGATCCACATAGAATTTTGTAGATTTACTAGTAGACATGTTTATTGACATATCAGTATCTTAAGTTTTCACTTGTTTTTCTCCAGATCTTAAGTAAGAAGGTTATTTAAACCTAGGGTTTATTTTTTCATTAGCATTTTTGATGTTTCCAAAATTAGAATCTCCAAAAATCAAAATAAGAAAAGAATGAAGCTAATTTCTCTGACCTTTTCTTCAATGGATTTGACTAAAAAGTTGACAACTACAACACCTATTTGAAATATCAAAAGAAGTCTGGTGGTGCATGTTTGAAGCAGTGAACTGGAAATGTCAGAATCATCAAAAACGAGGTGCTTGGCATAAGAATAGGCTCTGATCTGTGCAAATAAAATCTTGTATATTCTCCAAGATATTAGTTACCACCAAATGAGTTGTGAATCAATCAACCAATGATGGAGGGAAGGAAGTGACTGCACTGTGATTTCACTGACTACCAAGGAGCCATCAAGGTGAGACTAGATAGCAAAGGAAGAATATGTCTAAAATAGAGGAAGATTCCCGCAGTACTGTCATAATCTGTGGTCCAAACGAATGGAAAACAACAGCAACTCATTCCAGTCAAAACTGCTCTGGTGATTGGAATGAGAATGGCCCCCATAGGGCTATACATTTGAATGCTTAGTCCCTTGGTGGAACTGTTTGGGAAGGATTAAGAGCTGTGGTCTTGTTGGAAGTGTGTCACTACAGGTCCTTCAGAAGTCCATGCCATTTTCAAATAGCTCTGTCTCTGCTTCATGCTGGTGGGTAGAGATATAAACTCTAAGCTACCCTCAGTGCCATGCCTGCCTGTTATGACGGTCATGAACTCACCCTCTGAAGCTAAACACCTCAAACTTTTTTCTACACATTGTTCTGGTCGTGGTGTCTTAACTGAAGTAATAACCAAGGCCCCAGAAATCTGAGTCACTCAACAGATCAAGAACCAGAGCCTAGTGATATGCTTGCTCAGGGTAGCAGGGAAAGGCTACATTATGAGAAATGGTCGTGTGACCATCAACAATAGGGACTGCAACTGTCAAGAATATTGACAAATATTGTTTTATTTGTTACAAATGTTTTGTAAAGGATTGTGTATTCCTCCTCCCCTCTCCTTTATCCCCTTCATTTCATAACATGAGCTTTCCTAACTTTATATACTTGTATTTAGGTTCTGTTCACTTTACATAAATAGTTTTTAAGGTCATTGATATTGAGAAGAAGAAACAACTGCTAAGAACTCTGAAAATAATGGACACACTTCCAGTTGTTCATGGGACGGGGCAGGGAATCACACAGGACCTCATAAAGCAACACCTCCTTATTGTATTTACCTACAACTTAAATATAGCTCTCTCTCTCTCTCTCTCTCTCTCTCTCTCTCTCTCTCTCTCTCTCTCTCTCTCTCNNNCACACACACACACACACACACATTTGTGCCAAACTAACAAGGAATGAGGTTGTTGTGCTGAAATGTATGTGTCAAGTTGGTTGGACTTCAGTTCCCACTTATTTGGCAAGTCTTATGCTGCATATTTCTATGAAAGATACTCTCCATGAGATTAACACATAAGGTGGCATGCTGAAAACAGATAAGCCCTCATCACACATGTGGCAATCAACTGACCTTCCCTGCACAGAAATAATTCTACAGCAGAGTGCTAGCCTGAATTTCCAATATGCAACCCTACCTCTATTAGATTTGAAGCTCACCAAGTTTCCACAATTACAGTAACCAACCCCTTACAATAAACCTTTCTCTTATAGGCAGGTAGGTAGGTAAGTAGATGCATACATAAATATAGACATAGGTGAATATAAGTAGTTAAATGTTATATATAAAATATATATAAAGAAAGATATACAGCTATCATCTGGTTTCTACTTGGGCTTGGCTCCAGGATCTCCCATAAACATCTGAGTATGCAGGTGCTGAAGTCCCTCTTATACAGAGGTACAGTATATGAATGTGCTCTGGACACACCCACCGGTATACACCGTTTCACCTCTAGATTTTTGTATAATATTAGATAAAAACGCACATCATGTAAATTGATGTCACACTTCAGTTAGAACAACAAAGAAAAAGTTTATCTATGTCCAGTACCAATCATTTTTTCCAAATATTTTTCAATTCACATTTAAATCTTATCTTTTAAAATACACAATAATTTATTCAAGGATTAAGGTCCTTGGCATTTCATTTGTCATGTTATAGGTAATCTAAATATGTTTTCTGAATTTGCCAGAAATAAGAAATATGATACTATAGATGGAAACATAATTGCTCTCTAGATAGTAGAGAAAACTTTTGGTGATTGCATATGGTTTCCACATGGGGAAATTGATTATTGGCTTGTGGAAATCCCTACACCTATTCCCAGCACAGGCCCACTTCTCTTTCAAGATAATGTTCTGGCTAGGCAACTCATAATATTCATGTGGCAAATCATGAATATTCACATAGGGACACAGTGTCCATCATATGTGCACATAAATTCTAAGTGATGTGACAATTTTATGACCATTCAGACATTTCCTGTAACACTCACAGGTAAAATCTCCCTGTCTCCAGAGCCACTTACGCCATACTTTCTGGTTCTACTGCGCATGCACCCACAGCTTTTGTGACATTCACAAGGAGCGCTTGGTTTATTCCAACCAGGAGGTTCACGAGAGGCTGGATGCCACCACACTTCCGGACTAGGACCCGGTTTTCATATTCTTGACAGCATTCTCCCAATGCCCCAACCACATTCACGAGCACTTCTTCAGGCTGATCAGTTAAAAGTCCCACCAGTGTCTCAATGGCTTTGTATTCTCGAAACCTAAGTTCAAAGAAATGAGGCTGTTAATAGTCCAAAGTTATCAGGAAAGGTACTCAGAAAAATAAAAGCCATACTAAGTAGTTATATATATATTAATTTAGCCATGTACTATATTTTCAGTGTTCATTTGACCCACCTAAAACCTTTACTGAATAGACCCCACTTAACCTTCATCATCAAATGGCTGATCTGATAAGTAGTAAGGCTAGCACCCATACCCAGCCACCTGCAACCTACCTGTGTTCTTGATCATGACATTAGATAGCCTCTGAGACAACTATGGTCATATATGTATCTTAGCATCTGTGAATCCATATATGAATATTAGCATATATGTGTGATGTGTGTATGTGTGTGTGTGTGTACATGTACATAGCATCACTGTGTCTCAAAATGAGCAGTAAAGCTACTGCAACTCAGATTTTAGAAGTGATTTGCTCTGATCTGCGGAAAACAGTCATCTCAATCCACCCTTCAGACTTAAGGACAGAATCCATGTGATCATCTCATTAGGTGCAGAAAAGGCCAACATCCTTTCTCCATAAAAGTCCTGGAGGGCTCACTTCTCTCTCTTACTTTCTTGATCTCTTGTTCTGTCTCTTGTCCCCTGCTCCCCCTCTCTCCACATGGCCATGGCCCACTTCTACTTCTCTGCCTTCCCTCTCTCACTCTATTTCTCTGCAATAAAGCTTTAAAACAACAACAACAACAACAACAACAACAACAACAACAAAAAGTCCTGGAGGATCTAGAACTACAAGGGACATATCTAAACAAATGCAAACAATGTACAATGACAGCTGAAAGAATGCTAAATGGAGAAAAGCTCAAAAGAGTGCACTAAGATGAGGAATAACACAAGGAAATCCATGTGGTTCTAAAGAGGAAGTTAAGAGATGAAATTAACTAGACCCAAATCCCATGACTGGCTAGGTCATAGGCACTAGGTAAGAACCAATGACTATTATTCTTCTAAACAGATATGGTATTAAACTGTACTCTTAAGTCCTAATCTTTATACCCATAGATCAGTGCATCTCTCAATCTCATCCAAAAAGTTTCTTTTGCAATAAATGTTGATTAATAGACACCCACCACAGGTCAGTGATCACAGAACAAGTTACTGTGGAGTACTCAGGTCTAAATTCACTCCCCCTCAAGTCTCAGATATCATCATGAGAGAGAGGCCAGCAATCCCATAAGAGACAGAAGCAGCAGATGACTACTGTGAAACAGTGTTTACTAGACTTAATATGTGAGTGTATAAATGAACTCACATGGCCTGGGACTTCATGCACAAGACTTGGATACAAGAAAACCAGTCATTATGGACAGGGGAGGGGCTTATGAAGTCCCAACCCAATATGAGGAGCTACTGGCAATTGATGTTTACTGGAAGAGAAAGAACCAGTTTTCGCCAGGGATGTAGTTCTAAAGGAATACGCATACTCAGCAAATGGTCTTGTGCTCATGCACAGATAGGCACCAATATAAATGGATTCAGTGTGTTTTATAAAATAAAAAGAATACATGAAGATGGGAGGAGAAAGGATAAAGAAGGAATTGTAGAGGTAAGAATAGGGGTGGATTACTTGATCTAAAAATGTTACATACATGTATAAATATTAAAGAACACATTTTAATTGGTCTCCTCAGACTACTTCATTATTAATCCCTAGTACATTTTAGAATCTATCTTCAAGTAACTTTACTTTGATGTTTTTCAGTATATATTTACATCAAATGAAGCATATACAAAAACCTATACATGAGAGTTTGTTTTTATATATAACATTTTTCTTATTTCTAATAAATGTCATCAGTGTTTATGTATTAAGATATCGATGTTTTATTGCTGCCATTAAAAAAGTTTGTGTTAATGGAGGTTATTTTTAATCTATTACTAATTCCATCAAATACTCTTAAACAAGCCTATTTTCTGTTAGGATAAGCAAATTTCTAAAAGAAAATACCAAATAGAAAAAAAAGCTTTCTCAAAATACTCATGAAAAGTGTTAATTCTAAAATAACCCAGAGAAAGGCTTAAAAATCAAAATGAATAAAAATTATAAGTGTTCTATAATTTGTTTAAAAACCAAATGTAGAACTATAAGGGCCAAGAATGTAGCTCAGTGCTAGACTGCTTGCTTTTCAAGCACAAGGCTTTGGGTTTGATCCCACACCCAAACCTTTACAAATACATTAAAGTAAAATTAAGTGAAATCATAACTTTTTAAAGAGTAGTTAGTTAAGAGAGGTTAGTTAAGAGTCATTAGTAGCCATTCAGCTGACTCGCTTATCTTTTAAAAATGGAAACTGGGGGAGGAAAGATGGCTCAGCAGTTAGTTAAAAATGCTTGCTGTGCAATCATCAGACCAGAGTTCGGATGCCAACACACACAAACAAGTTGGGTGAGTGGTGTCCATCAGCAGCCATAGCTCCAAGTAGGGATTGCCGGCTTCCGGCCAAAGTTTGAAAAAAAAAGTCAACTAAGGCTCAGGGAGAGGTAAGGGTGATAGATGAAATGCCTACCTCCCTCTTCTGGTCTCAGAGCCACATACTTGCATACACATCTGCACATAGACTTGCACACACATCTGATATACTTGTACACATCTGCACACACACCCACATATACTTACACACATATCTGTATACACACCCACAACAACACATATATACACACACAAATAATTTTAAAAAATATCTCAGGGAAGATTACTCTTTTCTAAAAGAAAATGGAGAAGTGGATCTGAGGGAAGGGGAGGGGATTAGGAAGAGTAAAGGGAGGGAAAACTATGGGCAGGGTGTATTGTAGGAGAGAAGAATAAATAAAAGTAATATCTAAGGGAGAATGTGTAGGCTACTTCTATTTGCAAAGACTTCATTACTTTGATAGAGAACATAAGATTTTTAAATGTACGTATCTTTTCATGTGTGGAGTGGCCTATTCAAACAAAAAGATCACGTCAACCCATGTTAAACATAAAATGTCTGTGTCATAGGATAGGGAGAGGCCTCTTTTCCTAATAATCTTTCCATTCTACCTTTTTTATCCACATTAATGATGCACATTAGTGATGATAGTCAAAGCCAACCCCTTATAAACACCATTTGATTATATTTTATTATAAAGTATTATGAAATATCAAATGCCTTACTTACTTAATCACATTCTCTTTGCTGATGGAGCATTTCCAGATTGCCCCAGTAACAGCAGCTAATCGTTCTTTATTGTCTGTATTGTTGAGTAGACTGGCCAGAGGTTTAAGTCCTCCATGCAGTCTAACCAGGTCTCGGGTCTCCTCATCTTCAGCACACTGCACAAAAAGTCAAACCAGAGGCTGTCAGAGATCAAGGCATCAAGCATTCAGTGCTGGCCAATGAGGCTCATCTATGAGAATTCTCCAATACAAGTTGCTCCTGTTATGTAACAGCCTGCATCAGAGTTGCAGAGAACCTCGTGGGATTTCCAAGATCTTGTGTCATGGATGGCCAGCCGGAGTCTGCTTCTCTGCTTCTCCTGCAGAAGGGCGCCCAGGCTCTTTGCACATTGGGCTGGACTGGACGGAGACAAGCTTAGCCAAGTGAGTGGGTGCAGGCAGGATCTTGGGCAGCAGAGAGTGCTCAGGCAAAGAACACATACACCTGGGAACAGCTTCAGAGAATTGACTCCGTTTAATGGGATAGGGGTGGGGTAGAGAAAGAGGTATTTATGCCCCTGAGAAGGTAGCCAGGGTCTCTGGGACAAGGCTTGTGTGGCTATGTACAGTTGTCTAGGACGGGGTTTTGGAAGATGCCTCATCTGCATACTCAAGGGCTATGTGGTGGGCCTTATAAGGTTAAACAAGGAGTGATAATTATCAGGGTAATAAGTTTTTACTAYGGTTGATGGTGAGGCAGCTAGCTTTATAGCATTGTGTGTGTGTTTGTGTGTGTGTGTGTCTGTGTGTCTCTTTGTGTGTATGTGTCTGTGTCTGTGTGTGTAAATCAGGACTCTATCCCTAATATATCTTTATCTATACTCTCTCAAAATGCAAAAATTGAAGGTCTAACTCCTAGTGCCTTGGATTTTAAGTGTGTGTGTGTGGGGGGGGGGGGACAAGGTAAAGGTGAAATGAGGTTGGAATGAGCACCTAAGCGATGGCTGCCCTTTCCCTGAGAGATGCTACAGCACAGACATCCATACACACAGCATGGAGACACAGGGGAAAAGGCAGCTAACTGCAAGCCACGGACAGAGGTCTCTGAAGAAACTACCCTGCGCAAACTTTAATCATCCACTTCCAGACTCCAGAAAACAAAATCCTTTTGAAGCCACCCAGTTTATCTGCAGAAGCCTTAGAAAGTGAATATAATCTCTAGCATCTCTGACATGGTTTGGAGTCCACTCTTACTGTGCTCACTTTAAGAGTATTTCTGAAGTAGCCCACTCTGGTTAGAAAAATGCTTATGTAGCCACAACCAGCTAGACATTTATTTTTAAGGCCACCCTCATCGCTGACAATTCTAATCTGTGCTATGGTATAGTAGGGAACGATCCACCCAAAGTTAGTGGAGATTGAAATAAGTAAACTCAAAACAAAAATGCATGTACACACATTCACACACCCTAGGAGCACACATGCACATAACTGTGTATGAATAAACCCATGCATAGAGAACATTCACTCATATGATCTTGGTCGAGGAAAAAAATTCCCAAGATCACTGTCTTCAAATAGAATTGGTGTAAAACAACACAGGTTCATCATATATTAATGAGCTATTTTACCCAATGTGTAAAGGGCCTGGCTACCCCGAGGCAAGATACAGGTCTTAAAGAAGGCAAATAATCAGWCTAGTTGACACATTGACACATGTGTGAATAAATCTGTCACCATCACAGTATTGCAGTTCTCACCCTTTAGGTCTTGAAGACCACAGGGGTACTTGATACAACTATACGTTTTAGWATAAYGTGAAGATTTGGCTCTGAGATCCATACTGTGCCCTCTACTGTATGCTGTATGCTTTTCATGCTATGTCACGATCTTGAGAGAAGTCCGGGGGATCCTTCAGGAGCTGGAGAGTGGCTGGGAGGAGTGGGTCACTGATAGGGTATTTGGGAAGTGTGTTATTCCCGCTCGCTCTCACTCTCGCTCTCCCTCCCCTTCCTTGTCTACACTGATGAGAACAACCTCTCCCACTTTGCCCTGCACTGTGAACTGGGCTGCTCTCCAATCACTACTTCACCATCATGGTCTGTAACAATGAGCCCAAATCCATCTTTCCTCTCCCTTTTCTGCCAGGTATTTGAGACACAGTACAAGAGGTAGCCCAGCTCCCAGAGGAAGGGACTGGGTGTTTAGAAGTGCTGCCTTTCACTGCAGGGGCAAGGTGATCCACTGGAGAGCACCAGCCCCACCTGGTAGATGGCCATGGCGCAATGCTCCTGGAGCTGCTCGTTCTCGCTATTCAGGTTCTTCACGAGGTTCTCTATGATCCTCTCTGCCTTGATGGCAGCTCGGTAGTTTTCCTAGAAAAATAAAAACACAAATATTTATGAATGTATAATGTGACTATAAGCATGTACATTTATGAATGACCACACTGGACAAACCGCTCAGACAAAGAAGTCCAAGCGTTCCATATCTGTCCAATGATAGAAGCACCATCCAGCGTTGGAAACCACATTTCGCAAGTTCCGATTCAGTTGGTGGATTATTAATTTGATTTTCATTCTCTCTTTTAAAAAAGGACATTTGGGGAAAAGGTTCCTTAACTTTCATGGCAAACTTGAAGACTATTTTGTTAACTAAAGAAAGAAAAAGTGGACTGGCAGGAGGGTCCAGTGCTTAGCACGCACGTATGAGCACAGAGTTCCAATTGCCAGYGCCCGATTAAAAACCAGGCGGGCACAGAGGCCTATYTATAACCTCAGCACTTGGGAGACCGGAGCAGGAGAGCCCCTGGGCAAGCTAGCTGGCTAGTCGAGCCAAAGTAGCAAGCTTCAGGTTCAGCAAGAAACGCTGCCTCRGAAAACAAAGAGGAGAGCAATCCAGGAAGACATTCACCATCAGACTCTGGCTTAACTGTGCACACACATGCATGTGCCCACACACACGTGAACACACATCTACCCATTCATAACCACGTGCATATACCGAACAACCATGGCTGGAAGGGGAAAAAAGGAGGGAAGGAAGGACAAACAAAACCCAGAATGTCTTAGGCACCTCTGATGCACATTCTTGCAATGTCCCCACCACTGGAATGAGCATGTTTTCATGGGAAGTCTTCAATAGCCGAGCCAACAAGGGGATGCCCCCAGCTTTACGAATGGCTTCCTTGTTCGAGTGACTCTTACTGCAGCTCCAGAGTGCCAAGGCCCCGCATCGAGCCACTTCTACATCCCTGGTTTCATAAAGGCTTGGCTGAGCCGGCTCTGTTGAATTCTGTCCACAGTCCAATAGAGCAACCTAGGAAAAATAGATGTAGATAATATACACAGCCTCCATTTTAAGTTTTTATTATTTGAGGCTGTTTACATGTGTGTTGTATGTGTGTGCATGTGTGTACCTGTATGGACATATGCATATCAAGACA
>BDUI01002302.1:8106-18444 GCA_002335545.1 Apodemus speciosus | reverse complement strand
GATGTCAAATACAAAAAACATGGACCTGACACTTTTATTTCCTAGTGTTCAGAGAATAACTATAAACAATTGAAATGTGCAAATGGTTCATCTAATCCAGAAAAGCYTCATTGGACCYTCTGTCCATATGTAATCATCAGTAGACTCTCTGCCTCGGGACACACATATGCAGTGTGCACACCATTTCTTTCCTTCACTCTTTCTAAAGGAAACTGGGTTTTATGGCTCACACAGGACTGTGGTAGTCGATAGCAAACAGTGCGAAGACCTCTTAGAAGACACTTTGAAGGGAGCGAAGACATGCAGAGAGTTCTTTTGCTCATGAGAATTTTTATGGAAATGTAAATTTAACTCACGTTTAAGACTATATAAATTCCTTTTTGCAGTCAATGCCGAGGAGCCCAGAAATGAGCAGCCTCTAATGAGCATTAGCAGGAGCCCTAAGAACGCCTTAGACGCTGGGACAATCCTGAAAGCGAGAGCAATACTCTTAGAAAAGAAAGTGGAAAATCGGTGGCGTTCAGACGAGCAAACAAAAACTATGACATTTTTATCAGGACAGTTTCTCCCAGCCCCATGTCACTACTCCATTAGTTCTTTTGACTTTAACAAACATGGTTACAGCAAATGTATGACACCTATCTTATAAATTCATGTTTTTAAATTAATGTTTCCAAGGAAAGTTCAAAGTTAAATAGGAACAAAGTGTTTACTTTCATGCTAAGCTCCAAGCTTCCTTCATCATTAACAAATTGCAATAATTTGGAAATAGTCACTGTRACAATCCAGTTCTTCACAGGCTAAATGTAACATCTATGGAGAGCCAGGACATGCATGGCTACTCAAAGACAGAAGAACCCTGGCACATTTCAAGCCCGAGCTCTGCAGTTGGAGCCCCTAGTACTCTGATGTGATAGAGATGTGGAAAGAGGTCGGTGGTGAAAGTCAAGGTGAGACCAAGCGGTGGGCAGAGGAAAGGAACCATATCTGAAGACTAGGAAGGGACTGAAGTGGAGCAGTGGGCCGCTTGGTGGAAGTCAGGAGGTCCCTAGGTCAACTCGGGGCAGAAGGAAAGTGCTTGAAAGGAGGAATCCAGGGGGGTGGAAGAGAAGTGGGGAGGAGACAGCTGAAGGACTGGACATGCTGGGGAGATGGGGAGAGGCGCCACAGTGGAGACCAAGAGAGATGGGAGAGAGATTAGACTAGAGGAGAGCCAAGGACAGAGAGGCCCGAAGAAAATCTAGACTGTGAGTCCGACCTCAGCGAACGCTACCGCGACCACTCACCTGCAGCGTCACCTGGCACCCCGGTGTCCGCGCGAATCGTTGCTAGGACACCGGTAAACACCCGCTCGGCGCCGCCGCAGCGGGGGAAGAAACACTGCGCTACTCCAGCCTCCAGTTGCGCCTGCCACTGTGCTGCTCAGAACTCCGAGACGCCCAGCCCTGCACCTTGGAAACACTAGGATTCCTCCAGCCGTCTGCAGAGCCCCAGGGCTCGTCCCAGCTCAGTCCAGGGACTCAGGAGCGGCTCGGAAAATGGAAGAGACTGGAGCGGCTCCGAAAATGGAAGAGACCCGCACTCAGRAAAGAGGCATTAGAATATCCTGTGCTGTTTCACAGGCTTCCAGACAAGCCTAATCTAAGTACTAAATCTATCGAAACCCTCAAAAATAGCAACCGCTTTGAGGCTTGCAGCTTTTTATTCTTAAAGTAACTGTAGTAGAACTCAGACTCGCGAGGCTGAACATACAGCCTTCTGCAGCAAAACCTCAGTGAAATGAAAACCTCTCTTCTATCTGTAAAAACAAGTATGCCATTGTTCATTAAAATACGTATTTGTAAGATTTATTCTATTTTTAATTACATGTAGTGTGTGTGTGTGTGTGTGTGTGTGTGTGTGTGTGTGTGTGTGTGGGTGGGTGGGTGGAGGGGGGACGACGGTTGTGAGTGTAGGTGACAGAAAAGGAGAAAGGAACAAGAGGCAGAGTTACAGGCAGTTAGGAGTCACTAGGTAAGAATTATTGAAACTAGATTCTGGCCCTCTGCAAGAGCATTACCCAATTAAGATTATCTTGACCCCACTTGTAGACACTCTACCAGATAGGAAGCCATGGGGGCTTAGAAAGCCGGGAGTGGTGGGGGGGAGACAACACTGGTAACGGGGTAAGCAGTATAGGCTTTTAGGGGACAAAATATGTGTGGACAATAGATGACTTATGGTGCAAAATGGTTGAGCATTGCCTCAGATTGTCAAGGGGGCAAAGAAATCTCATGCCAAGGCTGCCCGGTCTGCAGCTCAGACATAGAAGTCGGAAATACAGAAGGTAAAAAATTTTAGCCTCTTGGAATTTTTTGAGTTCCTTTCTTTGTTTTGAAAGCATCGATGTTGTTGAGGATGGAATAGTTTACTCAATGGAATCTTCACCTTCTAGAAAACAAAACAAAGCAAAACAAAAAAACCACACTAGATTTCTCTATGCCAATCATTCTAAGAAAGACTTCCCACAATTCGTGTCTTGTCACTTGATTCCTAGCAGTGCAAGGAAAGGGCAGAAAGTACTGTTTCCTTTAAGTGTGTGCCTGTAAGACCGAGGTGACTGACACACAAGAAACAAAACCGGTAAATCACTGGATGAAAGTTGCGGGTTTTAGACAGGCAAGGGATTGGTGTCTTGGATAAAGTCAGAACCTGCTTGAGGGTTCTAAGTGGCTGTATTCCTAGGAAACAGCTGGCAACTGCAACAGCCCACTCAGGAGTGAGTGTGCGTGCGATGCATACCCGGGCCTTCCTGTGGACTCTGCCCTGTGGAGGAGTTCTCACCGTCCCTAACACTGGGACTCCTTACTACAGTTCCTCCTGCTGTGGTGCCGTGCAACCATAAAATGTCTTTGTTGCTATGCATAAGTACACTTCCGACTGTTGTGAGTTATAATGTAAATACCCGGTATGCAGGGCAACCGGCGTGTGACTGGGTCATGACCCACAGGTTGAGAACCACTGCCGCAGAGCATGGGCACACAGCCTAGTTCTGCCCCATGGGATGGGAGATAAAACCTTCTGAGGCGGGAACCCTCACCTTCAAAGAGGAGAAGGAGGAGGAGATGGGTTGTGGGAGGAGAAGGGCAGCGAGCAGGCTCTGAAAGCAAATAACTAAAAATAATAAATAAATAAATAAATAAATAAATAAATAAATAAATAAATACATACATACATACATACATACATACATACATAAATATTTTAAAACGCCTTCTGGGGTACTCAGAAAAAGACTTGATGCGTTTTCTTTAATCCATCTCCCCCACCCCCGACTGTGGCAAGCCACTGCCTCTGTGACAGAGTAGACTCTGGGTCCTTGTAAAGCACCTCCAAGGCTGTCAGAACACAGCCTGTGACAGACCTGGTATTATAAACTTGGATGGGTTGTTTTGTGGTTTCTGGAACCTGGAGGTTTAAATGAAGGTGGGATGGTTGCCTTGGCTGCAAAGAAAGGAAGGGCCTGTGTCAGGGCTTTCCCCTCTACTGATAGACTGAGGGTCATCTTCACACTCATATGACACTTTGTGTGCCTGTCTCCATGAGAGTACTCCTGTTTTCTAAGTGTCAACGGTCCTACTGGAATAGAGCTYTCTCCGCTGGATTAATTTTAATTTGATTGCTTCTACAAAGACCTTATGTATTCATAAAGATAAAGACCTTATGTATTCATAAAGACCTTATGTATCCATAAAGATCATAAGACCTTAACCTAGAAGTGTCACATTGTGCTATGTTTCTGTAGTGAGACTATTCAATGCTATAGCGAAAACAGATATATAACAGGGATAAGTAGAAATTATATATTAGCTAAACTGGAGCTATAAGTCAAGTGATTAGTATTTAGGTAATTTTCTATGAATCAAACAAAATGGTTTGGACTTTAAAATAAGACTGAATAATTAATTGGCATTTTGGGTTGAAGTAGCTTCCTGGGCAAAGGGCGCTTTTCGCCTGTCCCGTCTCTAGCACCCTCATGTTCTACAGGAAGTTGGTTCTTGGAGTGGAAAACATGGGCAGGAAAACGATCAAATGACCGGTATCTTGAACTGAGGTTTGGAGGGGGCGGGGTGAATATGTTACAAGTTTCAAAGCCGTCTAAAAGAAAAGGAATGGAGAGTTTCCCCAGTGTAAGATRACAAGCAGGCAGCGGGCTCACTGGTGAATTTGGTAAGCTTCATGCTGCATCAGTGACCTGGTTGAGAAAGGTCATTGCCGAATTCATCAGCCTTCGTCCGACCCGACRGCACTGACTTGGTTTGGGGGAACCCTGGTRTATTTAGTAACCTTTCTCCCTTGCCATGGAGYTCCAGTCAGATGCAGGTATCATGAACACACTCGAAATTTGCTCAGATGAGAGTGGAACAAGAAAGTGGTAGGGACTTAGACATAGGTGAGACACATCCATCAACTGTGGACGGCAGACGAGGGTAGTGGCCTACCAGGAAGGAGAGAACTGGAACTCAGTAGGAGCTCAATGTAACAAAAGTCAACAGAAACAAACAAACAAAAAAAAGCTAACAAAACAGCTCTGTACATCACCTACCCTGGAAAGCCTCAAGTCCTATCAGAAGTCTGGGGAACAGCTGGGCCCTACACGCTTCTCCTCCAAAAGAAGGGCTTGTAACTCAGGTCCCAGGCACAACACAATGTACCAGGACCAAAGATACTGAGCATAAAGGCCCTCGCTCCCACAGACGCTCTTTCCTTCAGTGGCAGCCATCCCACCATCTCTGAGCAGAAGATCTGAGACTGGCCAACCTGAAAGCAAAGACTGACAGAGGGTCTTTCAATCAAATCTTGCTGTCCTCCAATCTGCCAGYCATTCATCTATGGGCTCAACCAACTATGCATCAAAAATACTTTAAATCAACATGATAAGGACATGGTCCTTATCATTGGGTCTTTATCATTAGGTCCTTATATCCCAACACTCTGAAGGCAGAAGCAAGTGACTCACTCTGTAAGTCCCAGGCTAGCCCGGTCTATATAGTGAGTCCTAAACTAGCTTGGTCTTTGTAGTGAGTTCCAAGTCTGCCACGGATACAAAGTGCAGCCTTTCTCAAAAGTATCTTATGTTTTTAAAACATTGCTTCTGTCCTCATATGGATATACATTTTTCCAGTCAATTATTCCTTACACAATAAAGCACTGACAACTGTTTACACTGAATTTACTTTGTATTCTCTAGGGTAAGGACAATAGGGTGTAGGGCCTGGAAAAGAAACATGTGATTGCAGAGACATATGAATGGCAGCAGAACTGCATCCTCTTCCTCCACGTAAGTCAGTGAGATCTCTATGAAACTGAGGCTCAGCCATCCCAGTCCAAGCATGCCATTTAGGAATATGAACATATTTTGGCAATTTGAAAGACAGTAGCTGGAAGTCATTGATCTCAATGGCTTTTAGAAGAAGGACGCATCGGCAGAGGAAAGGGAAGGGGAAAGTGTTGTAGTGATGCCAGAGAGTTTTCTTTGGCCGTTAGGAAGAATGARGTTATGTCATTCCATTTCCTGCAAAATGGATGCAGCTGAAGATGATAATATTAACTGAAACCAGCCAGATTCAGAAAGGCAAGTACCATGTGTTTCCTTCCATTTGTCTATTCCAGATTCATATATAATTGAATATATATATGTATGAATGTATATATATATATGAATGAATATATATATGTGAATGAATATATATGTGAATGGCATGGATATAGAAGGGAGGCTGAGGAAAGGAATAAACTAGTAGAAGAAGAGAAAATGGGATGAAGATGTATTACAGACAATGAATATACTCAAAATACTGGTATTCTTAAAGCATCCTTATGAAACCCATTAGTATGTATAATTAAAGTATGCCAAAAGAAAACAAAAGAGAGGGTTAATAAATCAGGCTGCAAAGAAAGGAAGGATACAAACAAACAAAGCCAGGAGGAGCAGCTGAGRTTATCAAAGAGCTGACCACCGCCTCAGCTCCGCTCCTCAGTCTCCAGGACCAGCCAGTTGTCAGGAGACAGGGATGAATCCAGTCCTGAAGATTAGAACGCTCCCCTCAGAAGGAGTGAAGCTTCTGTCAGCGTTCATCACCACCACAGTAATGCCTTGTAACAAACTGCTCCAGAGCTCAGTGTTGTCTGTAGAYGGATGCCATCCTTGAGAAGCTTTGGGTCTCTCATGCTTCCTGGGTCACTCCTGCTTTCAGGTTGCAACCTCTCTGGTTCATGCTGTGATCATGCGGTTCTGGTCCAGATCAGCATGGTTGTAGAAAGTCCTCCTCCACATGTCTCATCCTATAAACTAAGCTGAGGAGCACGTCTACCTGCTGCATGCTCTTGTCATGCGGATTATTTTACAGGCTTTCCCACTGACCAAAAGAAGTCAAGTGGCCAAGCTTAAAGTCAAATGGTCAAATAATATAATTTGCATATTTAATGTCTCTCACGGGCTCATAGGTTAAGTAAGGGTTTGGTCTCCAGCTTTGCACTGTTTGGAGGTGGTGAAACTTTGAAGATGTGGGACCTAGTGGAAGGTTATAGGTCAGTGTGGTCATGCTGTAGAAGGGAACTGTAAAACGATGGTTGCTTTCTCTGTCACTTTCTCTCTAAACTCTGAGGTGACTGGGTTCCCTCTTTCCTGGTGATATATTCCCTCACCACAGCCCAAAAGCAATCTAGTCAAATGACCATGAAATGAAGCTTTCACAATGTAACAAAACCTTTCTTCTTTTTAATTTGATTTCCTCAGGCATTTTTGTTGTAGTAACAGAAGTTCAATGCAGTGGGGAATTATTTGATCACCACAGAGTCATGGTAAAGGTACAAATATATAATATCACCGAAACCACATAAAATTATTAGAAATATTATTAATCAATATTTCAATCAATATTAATTGATTAATCAATTAATTAATCAATCTGCCAAAACTCATGTCAACATTTATTCATCAAATGTACCCTCATCATGGCTATCATTTCTGTTATATCCAGCCTTTACCAAAAGCATCTAGGATGAATAGTAGAATTAATAGCTCAATTTTTCTTCTTTGTGATTAGAGAGAAGCTCGCTGGTTAAAAGCACATACTACTTTGCCGAAGACCTGGCTTTAGTTCCCAGCACACATATCAAGTTGCTCACGACCCCCCTGTTACTCCCACTGCAGGGACCCAGCACTCACCTCTCTTCTTCCTGAGTATCCATAAACACTTGGCATACGGTCATACAGACAAGGACAGACAAACAGATTCAGCCTTTATGAAACCCCAAAATGTGTTTCTTTTAAAATATAGTTTTCTTGAATTGTTTTAAATAAGTTGATAGGCATGAAATCTAGTTTAAAATCTTTTATTTTAATGAGAATACAGAATCTTATAGGAAAATTTGAAAACCCTTGTGTGTCAAGCCACACTTACTCTGGATGTTTTTAAAGTAGAAACTGGAAGAAGCCAAGCACACTGGAATGCAGGCAAGGYTATCCAATATAGAAAATTCATGGTCTAGCCAAGTAGTGATTACCCAGAAACCCTCATGGAGAATAAAGGATTTACTGTGAGACTTGATATTTTGGAAAAACAAACCAAGAATTAATAATATCCGGGTGATGTCTCCCAGTATCACCAAGGGAAACAATGAAGACTTCTCAGGAGAATGGCTTCCAGATGCACAGTAAATCATGTATCCGTACCAACACGAACCTGGCTGAGGGAGGAACTTTCTTACTCGAGAAAAGAAGCATTCTTATGCTACTAGATGCATTTTCCCTCAACCCTGTACTACTATTAAGGAGGTAAAAGCCAAGCCTGTTTGCCTTTCCAAGTAATGAAAGGATGAAGAAATTATGCCATGAAAATTAGTTTTGCCACTCCATGTGATTTGTTCATTAAAAAAAAAAAAAATAAGCAGAGTAAGACTCATTGTGAAATTATCTGTTGACTTTACTGTCTGCAATGTATCCTGAAGTCATGAGGTGGGAGAAGGATAGTTATTAAGTGGAAGGTAGCAGTAGGAAGCCAGTGTGACACTGCCTGTAGGAACTTCATACCTATATAAACGTAAAGGCTCTGGAGACTGGAACTATACATCCTAAATCATTTACGTCCATACATCCTTCAAAGAAGTTCAGGTGTCCCCAGAGTGGAGCTGCCATGCTCCAGTGGCCTTTGAGGTCTTTAGCCATTTCATTTAATGAACTCCATCATGGATCTCAAGAACAAAAGTCTGCTAGGCCCTGGTAACCTTAGAGATAGCATCAGAAAGAACATTTAGTGAGGTCAGGAGCCTTTTCTTTCTACACTGAAACATTCCTTTGAGTTTTTTATCCTTGTATCAAGTCTTTGCCCTTGAGCATGTCTTCCTTGGGACTTGTGACTGGGTTGAAATGTACCAGCCAAAGTTTCAGAAACAAAACAAGTTTTGTTTTGTAAGGGATGCAGACAGACTGTATTCAGATGTGATAGAATGAAGAGTGAAATGTATGTATTTGCTAAGGAATATCTTTTTGAATCAGTCAAAGTTCCTCTAGAAAGTGCAAGGCACAAATGAACCATTTGGCAATTTCCACAGATACTAAGTGCTTAAAGCAGAGCGGAGGGAGAGGAAGTCTAAACGAACCAAATTAATCTTCTAATAGTCTGTTTCCTTCCTAATTGGCTAATCAGATGCGTGTAGGTACAGAAATGCAGATTAAGAAAACATGTGCTACATAGCACCGTTTGCCATGTGACGGAAGTCCTTTCCCTCCTCTCAGATTGATTGCCCAAGTGCTACAGTAATATCTCCGGAGCATGTGGGGATGAGGGAAGCAATGGGGCTTTGCAGGAGTGTCTGCTTCTGCGACTTGAGTAAACTCACTCCAGATTAGCTAAGATCAAGTTTTGGTGTGAGAAACAGACTCCAAAAGCAGGGGTCTCCAGAAGAGGGAAACTAATGACTCAAAATGATCTGTTAACAGCATCGGGGTGAGCAGTCAAGCCCTCTGGGGAGGCTTCTACTCTGCAGCCTCTTCCCCAGCCTCTTCCCCAGCCTCTTCCCCTCTGTGCAGAGTCAATTCTCCGGGACCTACTGCTTGTCCAGCCATCAACATCAACAGGGATGAGAAAACCTTGAGAAAAAAATGGAAAAGGCTGTGACCTAACTTCTCAAAGAACATTTCCATTCTAGCTTTCTCTGTTTTATTGGCCAAAGTTAACCGCACAGAAGACTTTTGGCTTTAATATTTTGAAGCCTATTAGTAGGTGCACAGAAATTTAAGTTTGACTTATTTTCCTGGTACTTTTTTCTCTCCATCCTTATAAAGTAACTTTGTTTTTGTTTTTCTCTGAAAGGACATCATTTGTGTTATATCCAATAGAGTACATCAGCTTTCTCCTTAAGAGCTTTGCCCAGAGCCCTTTGCCAACCTTTGCATTTTCTGCTGTTCTTTAAACATGCAGAGATGTTTGTTATACTGTTCTGTTCCGTGAAGGCACTAATGTTCATTTACATCTTGTGGTATCTTATATCCTGCTATTCATCCCATCTGCTATAATTCCTTTCTTCCTCTCTGTTGTCATTTGTTTGAGGTTTGGTTGGTTAGTTTTGTAGGTTTATTTGTTTGTTTTCAAGACAGAGTTTYACYGTATAGCCCTCGTTGTCCTGGAACTCTCTCTGTAGATTAGGCTGGCCTCAAGCTCAGAGAGTTCTACCTGCCTCTGCCTCTCGAGCACTGGGATGAAAGTCGTACACGACCGCCGCCACCACCACCACCACCACCACCACCATCACTGAGTGAGTTGGGGTTTTTGGTTGTTTGTTTTGATTTTTCTTATTTTTATTAGTTCTCATAAAATTTAGTAAATTATCTTTTACTAAATTTAGTCTTTCTCCCAGCTTCTCCCAGACCCACACCCATTTTCTTTCCCATCTAACTTTGTGCCATGTTTTGGTTTGTACTTCATTTTAGGTACAGCTGGTGCTGCCTACCCACATTCRTTGAATTTTTCTCTTCTACTTCTTGAACATTTTGCATTGTGGCATATTACTTTGATGTTGACATATATAGAGCATTTACCCACTAAGCCTTGTCTGTAGCCAACTTGTGCTTTTCCAATCAGCTGTTGCATTTCATGGTGATGGTAGTGCCTCAGTCCCAACTGAGGCTGCTATATTCTGGCCACAGAGGGCACCTTTGGGTGCATTTCAGAGCGAATGTGAGATCWCCTTCCTTCAATCTCCAGCAGGGTCTGAGAGTTTCCTTTGGCAAATATCTGCCTCACAGCAAACTACACTCACTTCCTGATTCCTCAAAAATGTCATCCTTTTGGCTGC
>BDUI01002301.1:30524-44852 GCA_002335545.1 Apodemus speciosus | reverse complement strand
GAGAGAGAGAGAGAGAGAGAGAGAGAGAGAGAACAAAATCTGTTTTTTAAAAGAATGCCTGGAAGTACCTAGTATGGTGCCTCATGCTTGAAAGGCTAAGGATACCCCAGAATGCAAGGAGGGCAAATAAACCAAGGGAAAGGCTGCTTGCGCTCAAAGGGGCCCTGAGTGGGTCTAGTGCATGCTCAGCAGGGTTTGGGCGGGGCTTTAAGGACCCAGAAAGTTTATAAATGCTATTGCTGAGGGGAATGAGAGGGAAAGGGAACAAGAAAGGAACTTTGCACAATTTGAGGGTAAGACAGTTAAAGTGATCAGACCTACAGATGGCCCGCTCCATAGACTAATCCTGAAAGGCACATTACAACAGGCACGAGGCGAGCCACGGCTGGGCTGCTGCTCTCTGTCTTCTCACTTTACCTCTTGCGTTGCGGAGGATGGGAGGACATAGCCATCGATGGACAGACCATGGCACTAGAAGCAAAACACAGACATTTCAGTCAGACTCCAGACCACCAGTGTGTGCTTGCTCACACACTCACACATACGCACACACAACTTTTCTTGCCCTGGAAATCTGCACAAGGGCTGGAACATGCCAGACTGCCCGAGTTATTTTTAGAGCCTTGTTCTCACTGCCCACAGGCTGTGTTTTCGATGGAACAATTCTAGGGAAAGCAGCAGGCATCTTTCAGATTGGTGCAGGAACAGTGTCCTAGGGAGCTGCTGGGTCCTCCTCCCCAGGGGCTCTGCACTGCACTTGGCAACTGGACCCTGGTGCCTGCCAGACCCGCTTCAGTACCATAATGAAGGGGAATTTTCATGGCTCCCACTGGTGAAGTAATGCTCCCGTGCCTTTGCAGCCGTCTATTTTCGAGATTTCTATAATAAGCACCAATCACAAAAGGCTGGAGCACATGTACACACACGCACACCCATGTATATAAATACCAACAGTGTGCAATAGAAAATACTGCTTTTTCATAATAAAAGCATCTTGGTATCGGGCCAGCAGAAGCCTGGCCAGAAATGTATGGTGCACCAGAAAGACTGAGATTTTCCAGGAATAGTTGGGTCTAGCCTAACTGGCCACCTTTTACCCTCCCGTTGGCAGCAGCTGCCCTGCCTTCACGCTGGCTGGTCCAAGGGCTCCACACAAAAGTCTAGAAGGGTGGGCCCCGGGCCTCTACAGGTGGCTGTCTTGAGCAAGGCCTTGGGCCACAGAGCATGGGCTCTGGCACCTACTGCAGAAAGAAGACAGCAGGCTGTGACTTCACAAAGGAGCTGGAGTGTGCTCTCATTCGGGATTACTACAGTTCTCTCCTACTGTGAAATGAGCTTAAAAGGAATGGTTCAGAGAAAAAAGAAATTTGTCTTGCTTTGCAAAGCTTTTAAATGAGGCACACTGTCCCTCCATGGGGGAGGCAGGACAAGCCCTGGGAGGGCCTTGGGAGTGGTGCGAATTCTCTAATAGAGTATGAATGTGGGAGAAGATGGATTGTGGGGCGTTGGGAACAAAGTAGCCCTGTCTTCCCACGCTCCCCCACTTTAGCAGCAGGTGCTTTAGACAGGCCTCCTGCACTCAGGTGTGTAGTGTGGTGCAGATGGGAACTCGGCCCTATTTCACTGCTATTGGAGTGCTGGGCAGCTGGTTAAGGGACAGGGGCTCTAGGGTCTCTACCTTCCAGCTGTGGGCAGGAGGGAGTATCTTCAGGGAACATGGCTTCTGGGGCCAGGCTACAATATTTTGTCTCTTTGTAGCCCTGCACCTGCACTTAGCAGGTAGAAGGGACGCCATCATGTTCCTGAATGATTCAGATACCATGTCTGTCAGTCTCAAGCTGACAGCTTGAGGAGCTGTCAGTTTGGCAGCCAGCCAATCCAGATCCAGATAATGCTGTGGGTCCTCTGTGGCATTTTTGTTCAAACTCTTCCCTGCCCTCTCTGTTTTTTGTCTATTGTTAGTTTTCTATGATCCTAAACTATGTCAAAGTTGGTTGTACACAACCATGAATGCTCCTTTGTTGTGCCTTGCAGGGCCATTTGGCAATGTTTGAAATTATTTTTTGGTGTCATGTCTGGAAGGAGATGCTACTGACAACCAGTAGGTAGACACTGCTTCCTATGTAACAGTGCAGGAGACATTACTATGGTAGAGCCACCTAGCCCTGGATGCCACAGTGCCAAGGCGGAGACCTTGCTCTAGGCTGAGCCATTCAAGGTTGGAGCTGCACGTCGTGTAGCCGTCTGCTCCCCGGTACTTGGCAGGGCCACTGCGCTTCCTGAAGATAGACAGGGTCAGGCTCATTGTCCTGAGAGGCTCTGTCTCCTCAGCATCCACCTCACCTTCTGAAGGATCTTCCACACTTTCTGGTARAATCCCACGGGGACCCTGTTGATGGCCCCATCCAACCTTCTTCGGCGCAGCCACTGGCCCTGCTGCTCTCCCCAGCCCAGGTGGTGTCCTCCGGAGTCTGTAGATGATGTGCCTGTCGGGGAGGATGGGGTGCTGGACCTCTGCAAAACAGACACCATATGGCCTTCAGTAGCAGGTGCCCCAGAGAAAAGTTGGCCACTTTGAAGGCCAGATCAGCAAATCAGTCAGAATCTCCCTCTACATGTCACCCAGCCAAGGGCATAGGGGTCCTTGACTTCTCTTTGTCAGCTACTTGATGTTGGGTTTAATTTTTCATGCTTTCTTGGTAGCTTAAGTCTTCTCAAGACCTAAGAAATAGTATAACACCAGGGGACCCTGAGCTCACAGGACAGAGACCAAACAGGCACAAGTGTGGGCTTTGCCATGAGGGTGTTGGAGCCAAGCTCAAGAGCAGCTACGGCAGCACCAGGTTCAGGCTGCCTGTGCCCTATGCCAGCACCACCTGTTGTCGCAGCTGATCTACATGGTAGGGACATAACCTCCCTGGGGGAGCTGTCTGTAGCCATTCACTTGGTGAAGCGCCAGAAACGCCTGAGCCTGAGAGCCCCTGTCACTTGTGATGAATGCTCAGGGGGCAGCTGTCACCATAAAGGCCACTAGGCAGACAGTAAAAGCCTAAGGGAAGCAAGCTCTAAGAGTGCTTGGAGAGGTGGTCTCAGAGAAAGGGAGGTGGACAGGAAGGACAACCTGGGGCAGAAGCTAATGTCTGAGGGCCTGCTTTACTTCAGCAGTGCCAGAGAAGTGACTATCGCTTACCCAGAGGATAAACACCACAGAGAGTGCCATACATATACAGTGAGAAAGAAAGGGTCAGGAAGCGAAGATAGAAAGTCAACTAAGAATTCATGCTCGGCAGCGGGGTCATTGGTTTTTTGTTCTCTGCCGATGCTTTTCCATCCTGATTTCTGCTGTCTCGCTCTTGATCCCGAGTTCTCTTCTAAGGCTAGGCTATGGTAGCCTTCAGTTTGAGCTTGCTGACCATGGTTTCAGGGTGCTATCTTCTTTCCATTTCCTTATGGGAGGCTTCTCTAGACTCCACACGACAAGCGCTGCAGGGCTGTCGAGCACTCAGGAGCATCTTTACATATGTTTTGGTTTGGACTATTTGGCACTTTCATTTCACAATGTGCAACATCAAATTTAAAGGTTTAAAAATAAAATCCAAATATTAAGCACACTAGCAGGGTGGGAGGTGGGGTTCTTCTCTCTGAACTCATTTTGACTTCAACAGATCTTATTTTGAAAAGGCAGTTCGGCTGGGTTATTCTGCTGGGCTCGTTACTGCCATTTAAATAAGGCAACAATTAGCTACAAATAAAAGTAATTACAGCCACACTCATCAGTGACTCAGCTGATCTCCTTCTGCTTTTGGGAGGCAGATTCAGACTCGCCTCTGCAATCAGAACATTTCCTGGGCCTCCACTTGAGCTAGGGCCACGCGTTCAGCTGGGACAGGAGAGTAGAAAGTGGTGGTTAGCCTGGGTGGGAGGAGCAGTAGCTCGACACTCCATAAAAAGGCATGTGGGCTGGGGATGGGGTCAGCGATGGAGTGCCTGTCTAGATGCTCAAATCCCCGAGTTCCATCCTCAGCACTGCAAAATAAACAAGAAATGGGTGACGCAGATGCTAGCAGCCAACCATTGGACTGGGCGTGGGGTCCCCAATGGAGGAGCTGGAGGGAGGACTGGAGGAGCTGAAGGGGTTTGCAGCCCCATGAGAGGAAGGATGATGTCATCCACCCAGACACCCCAGGACTCCCAGGAACTGAACCATCAACCAAGGGGCACACATGGCTCCAGCCAAAAATGTGGCAGAGGAAGGCCTTGTTGGGCATCAGTGGGAGGAGTGGTCCTTGGTCAGATGAAGGGTCAATAGAGGCCCCAACAAAGGGAAACTAAGGTGGGAGAGGTGGGAGTGTGTCAGGTGGAGGGGCATATACGTGGAGGCAGGGGTAGGGAGGAGGGGTTGGGGGTCTTTGGGGAGGGGGGAAATTGGGAAAGGTTTTATCATGGCAATGTAAATGAAGACGATATTCAATTTAAAAAAAAAAGAAAGAAAGAAATGGGTGGAACCAGTGTTTTCAAAATTCTGGAAACTCCTAGGAGTTGATAAGGTAAGCACACCTCACCCACACTGTATTGAGGAGTTTAACAAGGCAAGATCTAAGAGCATGAGATAGAAAATAAAGTTTAGTTCAAGAATATCTAAACTTTTCTAGAATTTTCTCAAACTTATAGTTGGAAAATACCTCCACCATTAACTGAAAAGCCTTAACCCAGTGTCTGTCTCTCAACCTTCCTAATGCTGTGAGCGTTTCATGTTTCATGTTGTGAACCATAAAAGTTTCTTCATTGTTACTTCATAACTGTAATTTTGCTCCTGTTAGGAATCATAAATATCTGATATGCAGATAGTTGTAGGTGACTCCAATGAAAGGACCAGTTGAACCCCCAAAGGGGTTGCAACACACAGGTTGAGAACCACTGCCTTCACCTTTACTCAAAGCATCACGTCAGGGATGAAGGCTGTGCTGCAGCGCAGGGCTGCAATGTTTGCTTAGAATGCTTAGAACATGTGAGGACCTCCGTTCCACAGCCAAAACTACATGTGTACATGCATACACACACCCTAAACACAAGTGTGGGTGAGGGGGGAGCATGGGTAAGGCTAGAAGTGAACTTGAACACTACAGACAGGGAGGAAAAGGCAGGGAGGGGTGAGATGCCAACTCAAATTTACCACAGCTTGATAGAATGCAAACTGCTGGACACAGCCTGGCCCAAAGGGAAGAACCACAAAAGAAAAAGAATAGACTCGGTCACACGTGGTGACACCAAGAGGCACCAGTAGTTGAGAAGGAAGAGAGCGGCATGAAAAGCACAGAGACTGAAGGCCGAGGGGAGACCTAGAGGACGTCTCATTGCACAGCAGTGACGGATGCAGGCCCACTGCTCCCTTGCAGCGCAGCTTGGCTTTAGAGATCAAGTGTTGCCGGGTCCTTTCCCTTTGTAGAGCAGGCCTAATCAAAGTAGGACACAGGTTCCAAAGTCACAGTCATGCCAATGCGAACATTTTATGCTGAATTGTAAACATCTATAGAGATCAAAAGACCCCTAACTTTAGCTACTTTAGCTAACTTTGGCCACCCAACAGGCATCACATAGATTCTTCTTAAATGTAAACAGTAGATCAGGCTGATGACCATTGGCCATATTCATCTTTCCTCATCCAAGATTCTAGATGGCACCCTTAACTTGCACACTGGTCTGTGTCTGTGGTGTGCTTGCAGACATGAGCAGAGTAGAAAGTTAGACCATTGACACCCATTACATTTTAGCCAGAAAACATTTTCTTGACATGAGTAGGCAAATATAAAGCTGGTACTGGCTGACTGGATATAAACACAACAGAAAAGGAAGGTAATCATATCATCCCTGTCACAGGCAAGAAGAAGCCATCCACGTTCACCCAGGATCAGGCCTTTGAGCTGTGGGTAACCAGAGGGACGGTGCCACCGAGTGGCTGACAAAGGAAGATGTTTGGAAAATCGCTTCCTTAGAAGGAGCATAAACGAGAGACTCTGTAGGGTCTACACTGCATCACGTGCCATCACACGGCTTACTCTTTCCTGGTCACAGAGACATCACAGCATTAGAAATATGAATCCAAAAACCAGATGTGGGAGTGTGCATCTGTACTCACAGCTACTCATCAAGCTGAGGAATGAGGATTCCTTGAGCCCAGAAGTTTGGGGACAGCCAGGGCAGCATGAAGATCCCCATCTCAAATACACACACACACACACACACACACACACACACACACACACACACACACACACACACACGTAAAAAGCACATCCACTTCCTTCTCAAGGGAAGGAGTATGTCATGAGGTGTTGAACAGTGTGCCCCGACACTTTCCTTTCCAGGCTTCAATCTCCGAGGTTTGGCTGAGGGCAGAACTGGTACCATTGTCTTATTCTCTCTACTGATGACATCACTGACCACATTCCCCTCTTTTTGAACAGAAATGGTGATGGAGGCAGAGCCTGGACCATCTCTTTCACAAAGAACCCTTACAAAAGCCGAGTTTGATAAATGCAATTCTTTTGATCAGCACTCTGCACTAAATGAGCTAACTGGCCACCCTAACCGGAAGGCAAAGGGCATGGTCCTCCCCTCCACCTTCTCATCTGCTTCTCCGGCTCCGGGGCTACCTGAGTTACTGTGCCATTGCACCCACATCCACACTCTGTATTCGCAGCCTCGATTTCCATGTTCAAGCCAGAAAGTGTATAGCTAACACAGAGACAGACAAACAAAGCAAGGCACTTCACCTGCTCATCAGCACTAGCTCGCCTATTCATCTGTAAGTAAAAACATCAGGAAGTAAAAACCCATTTCAAGTTAAGAATGCCCCACTGCTTCTATCACACTCCGATAAGGCAGAGCATGCCATCACACCTCAGGGGCTGGCCGCTCCCCGTCACAGACCCAAGCAAGCGAGGCAGCATGACTAGCATATAAGTAGATTTTCTCAGCGTAGGTCACGGTCATGTCCTAACAGCATTAGATGCATCAAGACTGAAAAGGTGTTGAGTTGCAGACCTGTGACAGTCAGCTCAAAAGGATTTCTACTGTGAGTTAAATTAGGGTGAAAAATGAAGAGACAACTGTGGCTGGTGGTAAATACAGGTATAATTATTCCAGTCTATTTCCACATCTCCCTTGCTATTTCAGAGAAAGAACACATTTGATGGAGAAATGGTTCTCTCTTGTGACATTATTCTACTTTAACAAATTATTTTTATTTCATGGTATGTGTATTTGCCTCCATGTGTTCTATGTGCACCACCTGTGTACCTGGTGCCTGCAGAGATCAGAGGACGGCATCAGATCCCCCGGAACTAGAGTCACAGACAGCTAGCTGTCATGTTCGTGCTAGGAACTGAACTCAAGTCTTCTCCAAAAGCAGCCAGGGCTTCGAACTCCTGATCATCCATCCCTCAAGCCCAGGACTCTACTTTTTAAATAACACAAAAACAAATATGGACAAGGGAGTATTCCAGGAAGTACCTGTAACATCACATGAAGGCTAGACATTGGTGAGTGCATGCAAATGGCTTTGGGGTCCCTACCTGGGCTACAAGGCTATCTTCAGACCCCACAACTTCTACAGAGGGCAGGCCAAAGCTTCATGCCCCTGTTTTTCAGAGATGAGCCCTGGCAGCAGAACCATTTACGCCCCMCCCCCCCATGTGGCTGCCATGCTAAGGCCTTCTTACCTGTTTCATCTCACTCCTCAGTCTGGTGATCCCGCTCCTCTCAGTTTTGGTGGCTCCAGTATGACCCACCTCATGGATGGAGATGGCAGGGCTGGACATGGAGGAGTGTATTGGGCGCACTGGAAGGAAAATGCATGCATGTTGCTTTTGGGGAATCTATTGCACCTGCCTTGAGAGAGGCAACATGGGCAACATGTTTCTGAGATCTGCTTCTCTCCCATGCTTGAATGTAAACTTGATGAGAGAATGGCCTTACCTGCCCCAGCCAGGCCTGGGCTTTCAGTGCTGAAGGTAGCACAGGCTCACCACAGGAGGCCTGAGAGGTGGTGTGAAAGTGTGGGTACTACTGAAACAGCAGGTACAGATCAGAGTGGCAAAAAACTGCTGGCTCATGGAATTGGTTTTAAAAAGGTTTTTTTTTTTTTTTTTTTAGGTTATACAAAACACTTTTTCTCTGTGGAAAACTGAAACCATCTAAGGAAGCCAGAAGTAACATCTGTCAACATTTCAGTCATTATTCTGCCAGTTTTCCTCCATGAATACATGTTTTTATAACATCAACATCATATATATGCACAAAGAGGACCTCTCCATTATATACATGGCATGTCCATATGTAAGCATGATCAGTTGTTTCTGCAGTAACACTGTGAATGTTTTTCTATAGCATTACATATTGTCTCACATGTTTAATAACTGTATGACATTGGATCTCAGAATGAATAATATCCAATTCTCTTTGTGACTTTCTAAAGGGTTTGTCTTGACTAATGTGTAGGATCCATGGTGACCTTGCCAAGCTCTGTAATGCCAGCTGTCCTTGGTGAAATGAGAAAACTGTTGCATTCTCTGTTGAAGGACTTAGAGCTTAGGTACTTATGGCTGTGAGCCAACTGATAAGGTACCCACCTCAGGCCCTGTCTGGATACAGGTGCAAGTAGACATGTACTGCCATTCAGGACTGACAGAACTCAGGGCAGGGAGAAGATCTCAAGCCAGGCCTTTGGGAAGAAGCAGGGGTTGAGCCGGTGACAGAGCTCAGGGGTGAGGTAGAAAGTGTTGCTAAAGCCAGGCACACAATGGATGCTACTATGGAATGGGGCAAGGATGATCTTCCCACTGCACCAGGCCACACCTCCTTCCTCATAAACCATCAACCTAGGGACTTAACACCTGTCCCCAGTTTTTCGCCCTATATGTATGGTCTCTAAGACAATGGTCATAAATTATACTAAAAGGCAAATGTGATCATATCATTGCTCAATTGGAATCCTCCTGGGTCTAAAACTGTCTTCAGAATGAAGCCTGAACAATCTTTTTGGTGCCACAGGAAGCCCTCCTAATGGGTGTCCCATGTGGGCATATGCATACATTACTCTCCCATTGCACTGCTCCTTTTGTAGGCACAAGGCAAAGGTTACGTCCTATAGAACGTTCTAAAGCCAAGAAGGAGGGAGATCCAGTGATGGCTCAAGGGGGAGGAGGCACGCTCCACAACAGTGTGTTTGGGGGAAAGTGTTTCTTAGAAACAGTAAATTTAGGATTTAGTCAGAATTTTAAGCCTACTACTAGCTTCCCAGCTTATAAAACCTGAACAGCTACAAGACAGTGAAGAAATGCTATGTCTGAAAAAGATAATCCGTCTTCTGTCCTTGCATATGATTAGACATGTCAAGGCATTCAAATGACATTCCTCAGTTCTTGATTTTGTAAGCATCTATATAGCTTTATATTGAAAGACAATTATCTGTCAAACCATGTACACTATTATGATGAGCAGAACGCATTAAATATTTATTTTTACCATTTACATTTCAAGGACTGTGTACTTGAAATAACTGTAAATTACTTTCGGGTAGGAATTGCCAGCACTCTTCCTCAGAAAGGAGAAGGCCTCCAATAGACAGCTGATGGCCCCACACAGCTTTGTCTGAGAGCACGCTCAGGAAAATACAAAGTACCAAATGTCCTTCTTATTAAATAAAAGGAATGATAGCCCACAGTGTGTTTCTTTGGCTCAATAAAATAAATTCACCAATGTGTCTACGAATCATTTAGCTTTTTTATGAGGAGGAGAAATGATAATTGCTTCAATTATAATTAGGGAACATTTGGGAACAAGAATCACACCAGGACTTTGGTGATTAGATTTCTTAGCACTGTGAGCAGATTTCCAAGATAGCTAGTGAGATGGGATGCTGGGATGAAGCGAGTGAACTGGCCCACATGCATCGCAGAGCACTGCCCCCTGCTCCACGGAGGGGGCCACAAAGGGTGATCTGTAAGGACAGCCCTGGGATCCTGACATTTAGAGTCCCCTCCCCTCATAAGAAAGGTACACAGTTCACACTGCCTATGTACCACTATGATCTGCAGAGAAATGCAGCTCTTTGATGATACTGCTCGTCCCTAAAAGCAGGGACCTTGATCCCATGTCTCTGTTCATCCCACTAAGAGAGGAGGCGTGTGGTCCCTTCCTAATAGGGAGCTGCTGACACTGGTGCTGATGTGCACGTGGGTCCCCATGAAGTAGTCTGCACTGACTCACCACTTCTCTCTACACCGAACTCCTTCCCACTCAGGATATGATGCAGAAGGCTCTTCATGTCGAAAGGGCTGAGGTTCATCAAGCTCTCTGAAGCTTCTTCTCCTGCAGGCAAACATAAGAGACGCAGACATGGGCTGGTGGTGGGTGGCTCAGGTAGAAGGCAGTGGCAGGTCTCCTTGTTCAGGATTCCTTCACTGGTGCTGCAGGCCTGAAAGACACCGGTCCTTGGGGAATGCAAATCTTTCTGTTCAGGTCAGCACAGGTGCATTCACTTCCCAGACATAGCATTTTTAACACTGCACTGATCCCTGATGTTGAAATGTGTTTTGCAAATGTTTGTATTTCTCCCAGTGAAGGTTTATTAAGTGGAAGGAGACATCTTACAGTAAGGACATCATTGTAGCTTAGCTGTCAGGTACAACAAAGATTCTCATGTAAACATGGCTGTTTTGCCTGCCCTAGTGAAGAATGTTGCTGTGCTATGTGACCTGACAACAGCCACCTCTCAGAAAGGAACCTGGGAGAGATTAAGCTCACCCAGCCTGGAAGCCTGGGAGTACGCAGCAAGGCCTTGAGCTAGACTGAGTTGGCATGAGTGGCAAGCCATGGCCTTTTACCTGAGCAGTTCAGGCTCCGAGCCAGCTCTGTGGCCATCACCTGGATGATCAATCCAATCCGGAGTCTGAGCATCTCTGCAAAGAGGCTAGGTTGGGCACGGACATACATGGCCAGGTAAACCACGATCTCCTGGTGCAGATACACATGGGAACAGGGCTTCAGGGGACTTGGGTGGCCTTTTAGGCTATGGCCCATCTTGCCCTTCCTGCATCAGCACCTGACCTGTGTGAGAACAGCAATGCTGATGTCCTGTCCACTGGCTTCATATATGAGTTCTGTGAGCTCCTCTGGGGGAAGAGGCCTAGGAAAAAGCAGCAGATCACTCAACAGGTACCTCAGAGCAGGGCCTTCTTGCTCAGTGGAAGTTCCCTGCTCAAAGCACCCACATGACACAGTATCTTCTAAAAGCCACTGCCACCCTTCTACAATAGTGCAATGGCCTCTCAGTGCTCGTCTATAGTCTGGAGGTCCTCCAGTAAGGACTTACGTTGATATGGTCTTCTCCCGGGGCTCAGGGGGCAGGCCCACTGTAAGCTGCTTCTGGTGGGACAGCAGATCTGCACAGGCCTGCATATTTTTTGGGGGAAAGGGTATAAAGGAAAATAAATTAAGCAGAAATAAATGAGAAGGTTAAACGCTAACAGCACCAGAAATTTACCTTTAGGAACTTTATATTCCACGCACATGGCCTTTCTGAGAAACTTAAAACTTAGGCTGAGCAACCCACATACGGCTGAATCCCTGTGATCTGCGTGTGTCCCAGGTATGGTCCTAGGCCTGGCCCATCCACTACAGCAAACATCCTACATTTCCTACTCTATTCACACAAGGCAGGGATGAGGCTTCAGATTAGTTACTAGGCACATTGTGTTTCAAGCCTATGAGTTCCTCAGTATTCACGTGTAACAATGACTAGCATCTTACCAGAATACTTGCTTAACGTCACAGGAAGGGGGTCTGGATTTTGTAGGGCCTCAGGAATATAAATATTAATGATCTCTGTACTATGGCATGATGTAGAAATGAGTGCTTTGGTTTCATTGATTGCTTGGTAAGTCTTTCTGTAGTAAGAAAGAATCAAACTAATGAATTTGAGAATTTCTTCCTTCCCCCTCTCTATCCAGAGCAGTAAAAAGTCAGGAGAGGGCCTGCCTGGTGCTGGGTTACATTCCCTGTGTCCATTTACTGCTTAGAGACACTTGCCTTAGACCTTCCACAACTAGATGAGCAGAAGAAGAAAGCATGGGGCTAGAGAGAGCAAATAGACAGCCGGGCATGCTTATTCTGACCTCAGCCAGGACTTCCACTTTCTTCCTGAGCAGGCCTGAAATGTAGCGAATCAAACTCCATTCTTGGTTCAGGCCAGCTTTTCCATAGAGCTCGCTGAGAAGACTGTGAACAGTGACTCCATGCTGCCCAAACAGATTGGTATCCCAGCGGGGACCCCTGGCCAGAGGCAGAAAAATACAAAGATAAAGGTCAGAATGTCAAGGCTGGGTGAGACATGGATTGCTGTACATTTTGCCAAGTGTTTGAACAGTCCTAGTAACTCTGGGCCTCACCAAGAGGATTCAGTCCAACCAAATATGTCTATACCATGTCTTCTGAAACAAAAGCCTAGTGTTCACACATCACTATGATATCCTGGCCTTGCCCAGACTTTTAATGGAAAGAGACAGAGAAAGGGATTTGAGTGAATGTGATCATGACCTGGCATTGCTGGAATTCCAAGAGACCAGGGAAAAAGACTTCAACACGGTGAAGACCATAAAATTTACTGCTATGGCTTGATTGCTTGTGTCCCCACCAAATTCCTATACTAAAATTCTAACCCTAGAGTGATGGTATTGGGATATGGAGCTCTTGGAAAGTGACTAAGCCATGATGTAAGATCCCTCAGAATCTATCAGATAGTAGTACCCTTATATGAGAAGCCCCAGAAAGCTTGTCCCCCCCCCTTCTACCACGTAATTATAGGGTGAAAAGCACCATCCATAAGAAAGTAGGCCATCACCAGACATTATAGCTTAGATTTCCAGCTTCTAGAACTGTAAGATACACTTATGTTTTTATGACACCCTGATGATGTATTGCTATAGCAGCCCAAAGAGATTAAGGCACTTACTTTATTACATAAAGAATGTATAGAATGTCTGCTTGGTCCTGTAGGTTTGAGCAGTCTTTCAGTTGCCCAACTAGCTTCTCACAGTCCATTTCATCATGGTCATCTTCTCTGGGCCACTGGTAGTCATATTCAGGAGTCTGGTCATATAAAAGCCAAAAAAGAGGGAAAGGGATTAAGAATGGGAACTTTCAGATGACAGAATGACAACTTTGTTTCTGAATGCTAGCATTATTTTTTTCAGGAAATCTTTTGTACTGTATTAGTTATGTACCTTTACTATATTTGATATTTATATAAGTTTTCTTTATTTAAAGTTCAAAAATAGACACCACCAGTTTCTACGGCTACAAACCGTATGACAGCAGTGCTCCTCCTACCATGTACTAGGAAACCTAGGGCCTTTCAAGATAAATAGTCTATGACTGAGCCACACCCTCAGGCCCAAGCAGTTATCCTTGGACCCCTGGGTGGGAGTAACTAGGAGGAGGCAGAGAAAATGACCAATGACAAATGTATATTGACTCAGTCACTGCATTCGTGAGGACAGGACACTTTTGTGTCTATATATAATAAGGTCTTATCATGTAGCCCAGGCTTCCCTAGAACTTGCTATATAACTCAAGTTGACTGAAAATTTGCAGTCTTTTTTCCTCCTTCCTCTATAATGTTGGAAATACAATCACATACTATATCCGGTGAGATGCTTTAGAATGCAAAACAACATAAAAATGTATGTTTAAAACTACCTAAAAGTACAGTTAGATTAAAATATTCTCCAATAGGCAAAATATCCAAGATATTTTGATTCATATGGGATAAAACCAGGGAAGAAATTATAAGGGCCAACCCCTTGAGATTTTATGTGTTCTGATGATCAGGCAGATATGCTGTGAGAGGCCTTTTCCTCCAAGCAAAACACAAAGGTATGCTGCACCAAACCTGGAGTATACAATGATGCAAACTGAATTCCAGACAACTCAGTGCCTAGATTCACATTAACATGTAGAGTGTCTAAACTGTGAAATTCTGGGTATAAAAAAATATGCTCTTTAAGCTCCACCATTTGAGATAGTTCTTGGGACTAACCCAGTATTATCAARTATTATATTAAAAACAAACAAACAAAAATACTTTTACAAATACTTTTACCTTCTTTAGGAGTGGCTGAGGGGAGTCAACAAGATTCAGTGACTTACGGTGTCCACTGAGAACTTTAGTTGGCAAAATCATGGGAAAAACTAGAAAAGAAAGTTAATTAAAGCTATTGTGAGGAAGAACCATAATAAAGCCCTCTTTTGCCGGGCAGTGGTGGCGCA
>BDUI01002300.1:120419-134014 GCA_002335545.1 Apodemus speciosus | reverse complement strand
CAGTTGGTGACTCTGCCATGGGAGACACTCAAGTAGAAAGAATGAGCCTTCATCTCAGTACACTTCACCTGGATATGGATGAGTGGAGAACACATGCCCTATTATCACAGAGCAACACAGTTCCTTTCATGGCTGTCTAAAGAAAGATAGCATATATTCTCGGATATCTTTAAGAGTAACTTTGACTGGATGAATCCTGGGAAGGCTGGACATACAGCCTACAAACACAAATTCAACAGTGATGTAATATATAGACCAGTCTGTATTTATGGATTTAGTTTTCAGAAAGCCACCTTTTCCCTTTATTATCTATTAAATAATCAGATAACTGCCTAAGAAGACCCCTTATCTAGTACCCAGGAAGAGGAGAGTCTATTTGAGCATATGCTTTCAAGATTTTAAAGTGTATCTATTGATTGGAAGTATGCATATTATAATCCTTCCATAATATATGTAGTAAACAGTAACATTCAAACCAAAATAATTTGCTGACAACTTCTAATATTAAACATATAATAATTCTAATAACAATAAACACCYAAACTGCTATTTACCTGGGATGACTTAAATTTAGGCAATTTCCCAATTTGTAGATATGAATAATCCAACTTTAAGATTGTAGAAGATTCTCTCATTGTAGAAGTTTGCTCTGTTACTGATTTGGCACTTCCTGTTGACTCTGATGTTCCCTAGAGACAGAACTTTTTTTTTTAACCTCTACACTTTTTTTTWWTWAAWWWTTTYYTTWWTTWWWWTTTWAAWKKTWWYCCMWTTYYTYMWYCCCSSCCCCCCCAGACAGAACTTTAAACTTTCTACATACTATACTCTGATCAATGTTCTGGAGTCAGCCTACCAATAGCAGCTTTGTGCCTTCAGCCTAAGTGTACTTACCAAAGTACACTTCTTGCAGTTTTCCCCAAATTTCATAATCTCTGATATCAGGGTAACCTGTTCTGCTAGTCTCAAATCTGCTTTATTTTCCCTTCAGGTCACCAGATAACATAGGTGACACATAACAGAGTTTTAACCACAGGGCATGTTAATGGAGCCAAATAACTTGGCCAAGAAGTAGTGTTATGATCAAGAGTTGATGGCCAAGATGTTACTTGTCATACCATGTACATTAGTCATGGATTCTGACTTAAATTCTGTCCAGAGACAGCACAGACATATGGAAAAGGAAAGGGATGAGGTGAATAGTTATTAAGAATATCTGGCTGCCAGAAACACAATCAGACTATTATGGACATTTGCTTCATACAAGATGAAGAGTCTAGATGTCACTCTAAATTTCTGTCATGTGTTTTCAGGACATTCTTTAGGCTGACCCATCAAAAAGAGTACTCATTATCTTTCAATACTTTTTGTGTTTTGACAAGATGTAAACTCAATATAATGTTAGGATCCAGATGTTGAAGGTACTGAGATTTTTTTTAGAAGTGGGAAAAATTCTGAATGCTTCCCTTACTTACCTCTTGATAGTCAGAGAAGGCCAATGTATAAAAAGTCTCTCTCTCTCTCTCTCTCTCTCTCTCTCTCTCTCTCTCTCTCTCTCTCTCTCTNTGTGTGTGTGTGTGTGTGTGTGTGTACCCACTACACAGAGAGACAGACAGAGACAGAGAGAGACAGAGAGACAGAGAATTTTGTTTCTCATCTTTTTCTAAGTTCAACAGAATTTTATTTTAGTGGCCTTAATAGAACGTGCATTGTAAGCAAGAGAGTAGACTTTTATAGAATTCATATTTGTGCCGCAAGCCACAGCCCCTCGTGGGAGCTTCGGTTGCAGGAGAACCACGATCCTTGGGCCAGGAAGGCACAGTTCAGCGAAAAAATGAAGACACACACACGCAGGATTCTTTACATTGTGGAAAAAGGTGTGTATATTTTCTCTAGTAAGGAGCCCTCTATTAGAGCCTCCCCACTGAGTGTCAGGTTCTGACAATTACATACTAAAAAATGTGGCTAGCTAGCAAGAACAACTAGCATCCTTAGGTTATGAGCTGAAATCTGAGCCCCACCTAGATAAGCCAAAGATGTATTGTGACTCTCCTGAAGGCTGGTGACTCCGCTGGTGTTAGCAAGACAAAAGAGCTTCCATTGARGAATCTACATATTCTTCATATCCTACATATTCCTACATATTCCTCATATCCTACATATCCTACATATCCTACATATTCCTCATATCTTCCATTGAGAAAGCTCTGAGCTTAGCGCCTACTCATATGTAGATTTTCTAGCCTGAGCCCATAGTCTCAGACCAGACTTGAACTTGAGTATTTTGCAAAGGCTTAAAATTTCTATTTGCAGTAATTTTTTCATGGGATTTCAGTCTCAAACTAAATATGGCTGAAGCAAATCATCATGGTTCTAAAAAAAGGTCATTGGCCAGTAATAATACTTCAGAGAGTGAGTTATAAATTATTCTCTCGAATCTACATGGTCTTGGCTACCAGGAATAAAAGAAGTTAGAAAGGTGCCAAATGGAAAATTATGGCTTCTATGTTGCGGGAACTCTGCGAGCTCTAAGAGGCATTCTTCCCGCCTCAGTTCTGAAGAATATTATCTCACAGAAGCTATTAGGGCTATCGCAGCATATCTATGTGTATCCACTGAGGCTAGAAGGACATACTGGCTCTCTTAGAGCTAGAATCCCAAATGTTTGTGAACTGCCCTGTATGAGTTGCTGTCACCTGAATGCTCCTCAGACAGAGCAATAAAAACTCCTAGACCTCTCCATCTTCAAGTGGGCTTGGTGCTAAAATCTTTAAGAAACTCAGAATCCAGAGCTGGGTGGATACCTCAGTCAGTAAATTGCTTGTCTCAAAAATATGATAGTCTGAGTTTAATCCTAGAAGCCATGTAGAAACACACACACACACACACACACACACACACACACACACACACACACACTGCTTGATAGCCCTCTTTTATAATCACAGATCTGTGGAGGTGGAAACAGGAGAATCCCTAGGGTTTGCTGGCTAAACAATCTAGTCTAATCTGTTATAGGCCGATGAGAGATCTTGTCTTGAGTAGATGCTTAGGGCTGAACAGATGACTCAGTGTTTAAGAACATTGGCTACTCTTTCAGAGGTCCTGAGTTTAATTCCCAGCAACCACATGCCAGCTTACAACTATCTATAGTGAGATTTGATGTCCTATTCTGATATGCTGGTGTACAGAGGTATATGCAGACAAAGCACACATATACATAAAATATACAAACAAATAAATCTGTTTTTAAAGAGTAGATGATCTCATCTTGAGGATGACTTAAGTTGAACACTAGCCTCTAYGCATACATGTTCACACATACATGCACACATGTGCACCTGCATACATATTAAATTAGCACACATGTACACATCAAATCCTACAAGAGAAGTATAAGTGAAGAGAATTGTAATATCAAAAGGAAATACAAAATAAACACCCCAGTGCTGCTAGTCAAAGTGGAGAAGTTGGGACAACAGATGAGAGTGGGAGACTTGACATCTAAGAGGAGAAAATGGTAAGAGCCCTGAAGTGGGGTCAAGTAGGTGAYTCATGGAGCTGGCAAGTGAATATATGGATAGTGACAGGGAAATAACGGCGAAAAACCCCTTACAAAGTCATTGGGTTGAAGTGGGTATAGTGTAAGATTAAGGTAACCGGTGTGTTTTAGTTGGTGAGAATGGGCTTCAAATATGTGCTTTTAGTGTCTGTTGTGATGGTGATAATGGTCATTAAAATAAATGGAGATGGGTATCCTCTTAGTTAGGATTTATATTGCTATGAAGARTCACCATGACCACAGCAACTTTTATAAAGGAAAGCATTTGATTGCGCTGGCTTACAGTTCAGAGGTTTAGTCCATCATCATCATGGCAAAAAGCATGGTGGCACACAGGCAGACATGGTGCTTGAGAATTAGCTGAGAGCTCTATATCCAGAGCTAAAGGCAGCAGGGAGAGCAAGTGGGCCTAGCTTGAACATCTGAAATCTCAAAGCCCACAGAGACACGCTTGTTCCATCAAGGCCACAGCTACTCCAACAAGACCATATCTCCTAATAGCGCCACTCCCTATGGGCCTATGTAGGCCACTTTTATTTAAACCACCACAGATATCTGTTGCTACTTTGTTTCCAACCCAATTCCCCGGTAAAAGAAATCTCAACTCAATCATTACCAAAACAAACTATAAGCCTAGATTGGCAGATCTCCTACTACACTACTCTTATTTCCATCTATATTATCCCATATAACTTACGGTTTTTCCAGGCCACGAGCTTCTCTCTCTGCAGCCTCTTGTCACCTCCTAGCTCCTCTCTCTTGTTAATACTCCATAGCTCCTCCCCCCCCCCCTCCCCCCCCCATGATCCTTATCTCCTCCCCCAAACTCTCAGCTCCTCCCCTTCCTCCTGCCCAATCATTGGCTCAAGCCTTTATTTGAAAAGTTAAGGTGGGGAGAAAAGATTCACAAGGCAACTCCTTATCAGCAGTCTCTTTGAGGAGTGGAATTAGCATCAAAATACAAGTCCAGGGCTATCCACAACAGATATCTAGAAGGAATTTGACATGAACTGTTGTGTCACDTCAGGCAGAGACTGCAACTGGAGAGCTGATAGGGATATTAAGGAAGACCTCTCTTGAAGAAGTGGCCTAAAGAGAAACAATGGTCTAGATGTGGCTTGCTAAGAAGGTATGCAGGTGTGGTAAACATGGACTCTAGGCTGGGTCATAAGTATGAAAACAATTCATTGGCCCCAGTTATGGAGAGTTGCCATAAAAAAGGTGTGAGTTGCATTCATCTTTGGGATAATTATCAGTCAGTATTAAAAAGCTTTGTAATTTTGGACAGTATGTAGCTGTGTTTGCTTTTTGTGTCTTCAAATGATGCCTTGAAATGTTTGAATATTTCTTACCATCTCTTATTATCAGTAGAAAGTCTACATTTTAACAATTCCTTTTCCCTTTTTTATAGTGAAAGTGGCTTAGTGATTTTGGGGAAGCCTTTTAGTGGCAATATATTATTAGGAATAGGAAGACTGGCCTTACATTTTGATTTTGGTTGATTTGTTTAAAAAATTCTTTAGCCTTTTACATGTGAGTACTGTATTTACATTATTGCTGTCATTCCCTCACCCCTTGCAATTCCTCCTGTGTCCACCTAAGCCCTTCAAATTCATGACCTCTAACTTTTAAATTTGTGTTACATATGTCTGTTTCTGTTTACCTATCAATTTATCTGTCTATACCATTAGTTATCTAATTAGTTAGCTATCTATCTATCATCTATCAACCCATACAGGTATATGTAAATCCAGCCTACTAAGTCAGTTTATCATTGCTTATATATGTATTTGTTTAGAGCTGACCCCTGGGGATTTGATATCATATCTGGGTGGGGTCATAGCTTGTCCCTGAAAATTGACTCTTTGTCTCTCAGCAGCCATTTTGCCTGACGTTCTTCATTTGGGGAAGGACCCTGTAAGATTTGCTTCCTCACAACCCTTGTCCACACTGGCATGTCAAATGGTGTCTTGTATATGCCACCATACTTTTGAGGTTTCATGGCTATAGCTTTCCTGTCATATATGAAAGACACCATCTCACAGCATGCATCGTTATCCTCTGGCTCTTACAGTCTTCTGCCTCCTTCCATGACTTCCCTGAGCCTTAGGTGTAGAGGTTGTGCTACATTGTTTATCACTGGAGTTGAGCACTCCATGATCAGTTAAAAAATAGAGAAAGAATGCTTAATGAATTTTCTTATTATACCACACAGGGGCCATGCTAATCTTTTCTGTATCATCCCAATCTTAGTATATATGCTGCTAAAATGAGCACTTATAGATTTGCTTAATAATGCAGTCTTGGGGATCTCATGTTGACCTTCATGTAAATTTTTCAGGGTGTCTGACCCTCTTTATTCCTTTTTTTTTCATTGTGAATAGAAGAATTACCACCTTTGTAATCAAAATTGTTTGTAAGTACATCAATATGATGGTGTGACTTGCTTCATTTTTTTCCTTATAAGAAAAATTGACAAACAAACAAAAACCCACATTGACTTATTTTTAGCCTCCTGTTGGTATGGTTCAATGTGTTAAATTTCATTTAAAAGACTATTGAAAGGAAATATTGAATCTAGAAACAGCAGGGTGAGATGAGAGAGAGGTGAATGTTGATTCGAAAATGATCTCGAACAGTAGCTCCTGGTGTAACAGACCTCTTGCCTTTCTGAAATTCACCACACTATTGCATATTCAGGCAGTGAAAACCATAGGCTAATGGGGGAATTAGAGTAAGGGGAAACAGCACCCCAAAAGTTTACCTTTGCCAGGTACTTAAAAAGAAAATAATTAAAAAAGTTATCACAGGCCAGTGAGATAGCTAAGCAGGTAAAGGCATTTGTCATGGAATCTGGTGACTTTAGCTTTATCCCTTAGTCTCCTGTAGATTGTCCTCTGACCTTCCTATATGGTACATGAATCACCCCTATAAACAAATATATGAATGTAAAAGTTTAAAATAGCATGGGTTTTTGCAACTCAATGATTTTTAAAAAAGCATAAACATTAAGTAAATAGAGTACTTTAAAAAACATTGCTTCCAGGGGTGGGCACTAGGAGTGATGCAGTTTTTGAGAATTTCTGGGGTGGTAGGAGGCCTGCCTGAAGTCAGGTGGCTAGTTTAAACAGCAGGTGCCTGTGGATGGTTCTGACACTCCTGACCCTGGACAGCTGGTGGATGTTAAGATGCCTGTGTGCACATCTTGTGTTTTCTTGCCTTCCACAGTTCAGTGAGCTTCCTGTGGAAGAAAGGCAAACTTCATACACACTTAAACTGTCTTTAATATTTCAGTTGTGTTGAAACAAATTTGTATTTTCAAAGTAGGAGGTATAGTTATAGCAAAATATTGATTATAATCTTATCCTTCAATTATTGTGTAATCTAAGACTGAGTGAACCACAGTGCATGTATGGTGGCCATGTTAGTGGCAGAGTGAATCATGATTCTTAGGCCTCAGCCCTTCCCCATCAGCTATGTGCTGTACTCTGTTTCCCCTTTCACTGTGTTATAAAATTCCTATCATTAAAAAATAAAATCCTGTCTGGAAGTGGTGGTACACAGACAGACCTCTGAGTTCAAGGCCAACCTGGTCTGCAGAGTTACAGAATAGCCAGAACTATGTGAAGAAACCCTGCCTCAAAAATAACTAAATAAGTAACCACCGACCTGAGGCTTCAGGGCTGGACAGATGGTTCACTGGTTAAGAGTACTGGGTGCTCTTCCAGAGGACCCAGGTTCAGTTCCCGCCACTGACATGGCAGCTTACAACCATTTGTAACTCTAGTTCCAGGAAATCTAACATTCTCACAGAGACACACAAACAGGCAAAACACATGAAATAGAAATAAAGTCAGTTTTTTAAAAACTGTAGAAAAAAGAAAAAAATCCCTCCATTCTTACAGTTCTTACTGTTGTTAATTTTATTTAACCCATTTTTAAAAAATTAGAATTCATCTAGCCCTTTAATTAGATACTAGCTCTGCTCTGGTCAGACATATACCATATTGCTTATGTTATTGTTGAATTTTATATTTATTTTATTATTGTGAATGTACAGTCCCATGTGGGAATGTTTCCTAATGTGCACGTGAGGGTCAGAGGACAACTCTGGAATGTCTTCTCAACTTTCAGGTTCTGAGGGTTAAACTTAGATCCTAGGGGTTACATCATTTCTAGATGCACCTCTCTCCACTGAGCAACCTCAGTGGTTAGTATTTTAAACTTAAGATTTCTCCCCAAATTTTAAATTTCACAACATAACACTTAATCTTTTAGCTGTATTTATCTCCTCATACTACCAAAATTTATTTGCTCCATGGGAACAAGGTTTTTCCGTTTTAATCACTGCTATATTCTCTGTGACTACAACAGGGAATGTATAGCCCATGGTAAACTTTCAGTCAAGAGTAACAAAAGCTCCTAAGTTGAACCTCTACAGAGAATATAGCAGTGTGTGGAGAACTGCATGTTTTTAAAACAATTAGACAAGAGGTGGGGCTAGGTAAGAGCTTAGACGTAGAGCCCTTGCCCAAGCTTGAATGAGTTCATAGGTTCGAGCCACAGCATTTCAGTAAGACTAAACACTAACAGAACAAAACACAAACCCACCAAAGATGATTTGGAAAAGACAAGAAGTGCTCCTTATGCTCCACAACAGCCAATAGGAGGACAGAATTGTGTGGCACATCTGTTCATCCCCATTCTTACAATGCTCTCCATGGTAGAGACTGGTATCATTCACAGTGAGTGTGTCTTCCCACCTCAACTAAGATAGTCTAGATAATCCTCCACAGAGATGCCCAAAGGCCCATCTTTCAGGTGATCCTAACTTGTCAAGTTGATAACATTAATCATGTCAAAGTGCCATTGGGTTGGCAGTAGTCTTCATGCCAGCATATCAATGGGCTTGTACTCAGTTCCATTCAGTGTTCAATTGAAGATTATTTATGAATTATATAGCTCATGAAAAGCCTCCGAAGGGCTCGATCTGAAAGGCTACACAGGACAGCTCTGAATATCAAGAGCAAGATGTGTAACCTGTCCACTTTCATTTGCTTGATTTCCTATTCCTGCCCCATTATTAGTCTCACTATAATTGAGTATTTTCCATACTCAAGGCTGAGGTTTATTAATGGAGGATGCAGAGATCCTCTGTATAGTCTATGATGTCCATCTAGCTTAGTGGGAGTCATCTTTGTTAGGGCGTCTTAGGGCGTATTAATATCTAATATGATAACCTCCTTGGTGGTTTGAGTAAGAATGGCTTCCCATAGGCCCATAGGTTTTACTGCTTAGTCCTCAAGGAGTGACACTATTTTAGAAGTATTAGGAGGAAGTATATCACTGGGGGTGGGCATTCAATGTTCAAAAGCCCATGCCAGGCCCTTTCTCTGTCAGTGGATCAGGATGTAGCTCTTAACTACTACTCTAGTGCCATGCTTGCCTCCATGGTGCCCCCCATGCTGATGATGGACTAACCCCTTGAAACCATAAGCAAGCCCCCAGTTAAATACTTTCTTTTATAAGTGTTACCTTGGTTGTAGTCTCTTCATGGCAATAGAACAGTGACTAAGACGAACTCCAAGGAAAAATAGTGATGGCCTCCAGGAGAGAGGAGAGAGAGGTAATCCTTTCCCTTGCTTATTGTGGACCTTGGGGAAGACATAAGTTATTCCCAAATTCTGTTTTCTCATCTACAAAATGTTGACTATAAGAACAAATTAAACACATGTAAAACTCTTACAAAGCTTTTATACCAAGTATTCAATTAAATACTAGTATAATTTTGATAATAGCTAGCTGTTATCAAAAAGTTACTTTTAAAAGGTAAAATCACGGTTGTGGCAATATCACACAAACTTGTATAAAGGAATCCTATGCATTAGTCAGTGAGGAAATCAGTAAGATGTTATAAACAATCAAAGGAACATCCCAAAGAAGATTCATACAGGCAGTCAGGAATACCGACATGATTTGCTTAATAGACACCAAAGAGACTAGAGCAGTCAATACCACTGACACTGGTCAAAGTTCATTTACATATCTATAGTAGAGAATCATTGTCCTCATTAAGCTAAGACTTAACAAAAATATAAACTGAAAAGCCTTCAAAGTGCACAGACCCATAGAATAAGGATGAGGAAGGTTATGAAAGGAAGCAACTGCTTCCCTGTCCATAACACGCCATAACCACCCTGGCCATTAAAAGTGTTTCACAGCTACCCTTAAGCAACCAGTTATTATTGCTAGTTCTTTAATTATCTCCTAGGAATATTTTGAGGACCAATGAAATATTGAGTAGATATGCCTTTGTTTACACTGCTGTTCCATCTGAATAAAGATGTATATAATTCACCTGATAAACCCCACCCACCTTAAATGTGCACAGAACTCTTACATGAGCCTACAGTTGAATAAAATCATCTATCACAAAGCCCATTCTGTAACAAAGTGTTGAAGTTCATGCAATCTACTGGGTACTGGACCAAATGCAAAATAATACGATTGGATGGGTGCCATCATGAAGCTGACAAATACTGGGTTGAACCACTGGTAAGCCAGGGATTATCTGTGTATGAATCATGATATAGCACCACCCAAGGTGTATTTTACAAATAGCAGTGACAGTATACAAGGAAGAGATGAGGCAGGCCATATGGAGTCTTATTTTCTTTTCTGTGTGACCTTGGACAGTGAGCTGACAGATTTGTGCCTTTCTCTGTTTAACCATCAGCCTGAGTGTTAAAAGTTATGACATCTAGATAAAAGAATCAATGGGGAAGTGTCCTGGAGAATGAAAAAAATGCTACTCCTAGAAGTGAATGTACTGTGACTCTGTTTTAGGTTTGTGCTCATTTTTCTTTAAGAACAATAACCTATAGAATAAAAAAGTAGATCCTCTGCCACAGGGCTCCATACCCAGGTTGTACAGGGAGATAGCTAGCTTCCAAGGGGTGTGGAGAGGCCTGAGAGTGCAGGTAGGACCACCCCTGCTGCTCAGAGGAACCTGTTCAGAACTCTTAGGTGGGAGCCTTCCCATTTGTGTCTGCAGCTGGAGACCATCTTCTACCACAGGACTCCATACCCAGGTGGCGCAGAGAGATAGCTAACCTCCTAGGAAGGCAGACAGGCTTGGGAACTCAGGACTACCCCTGCTGCTCAGAGGAACCCTCCTGAAACCCTGAGGACACAAGAACCCAGGGGCAGCCTGGGACAGGAGTCTTCCTATTTCTGTCTGCACCTAGAGCCAATCCCGGGGCCATAGCGCTACATATACAAATACTGCCACAAGAAAGCTGGTCTCCTGGAAATGCCTACGTACCTGTGTGCACAGGAAAGACCACCACTTCTCTTCAAATTCCTGGCCCAAGAGGCACTTGCTCAGAGATATAAGGACACAGGAATCAAGGATCAGCTGGGGACAGGATCCTTCTGATTTCTGTCTGCACACCTGAACTGACCCTGTAGCATAGCTCTCCATACCTTAATTTTTCCCAGAGAGAACTGGTCTCCCAGGAGTACTGATACACAGGCTTGCAGGATGGATAAGCCAAAGTCAGAGACAGCAAGACCAGCTAACACAAGAGATAACCACATGGCAAAAGACAAATGCAAGGACCTTACCAACAGAAACCAAGGTGAAATGTTATCATCCAAACCCAGTTCTCCCACAACGGGGATCCCTGGTTACACAACACAACCAGAAAAGCAAGATTTGGATTTAAAATCACATCTTATGATGCTGATAGAGGACTTCAAGAAGGACATAAATAACTTCCTTAAAGAAACACAGGAAAACACAGGCAAACAGGTAGAAGCCCTTAAAGAGGAAAAACAAAAATCACTTAAAGAATTACAGGAAAATACAAACAAGTGAAGGAACTGAACAACACCATCCAGAATCTAAAAATGAAAGTAGAAACAATAAAGAAGTAACAAAGGGAGATAACCCTGGAGAAAACCTAGGAAAGAAATCAGGAGTCATAGATGCAAGCATCAACAACAGAATACAATAGATAGAGAATCTCAGGTGCAGAAGATAGCATAGAAAACATTGACACAACAGTCAAAATACAAAAAGCTTCTAACTCAAAACATCCAGGAAATCTAGGATACAATGAGAAGACCAAACATAAGAGTGAAGATTTCCAGCTTAAAGTGCCAGTAAATATCTTCAACAAAATAATAGAAGAAAACTTCCCTAACCTAAAGAAAGAGGTGCCCATAAACATACAAAAAGTCTACAGATCTCCAAATAGATTGGACCAGAAAAGAAATTCCTCCTGTCAAATAATAGTCAAAACACCAAATGCACTAAACAAAGAATATTAAAAACAGGGTAAAAGGTCAAGTAACATATAAAAGCAGACCTATCAGAATTACACCAGACTTTTCACCAGAGACCATGAAAGCTAGAAGATCCTGAGCAGATCTCAAACAGACCCTAATAGAATACAAATTTCAGCCCAGACTACTATACCCAGGAAAACTCTCAATTACCATAGATGGAGAAACCTAGATATTCCATGACAAAACCAAATTTACACAATATCTTTCTACAAATCCAGCCCTACAAAGGATAATAGATGGAAACTACCAACACAAGGAGGGAAATTACACCCTAGAAAAAGCAAGAAAGTAATCTTTCAACAAACACAAAAGAAGATAGCCACACAAACATAAAAATAACATAAAAATAACAGGAAGCAACAATCACTGTTCCTTAATATCTTTTAACACCAATGGACTCAATTTCCCAATCAAAAAAACAGACTGGATACATAAAAAGGACCCAGCATTTTGCTGCATACAGGAAACACACCTTAATTTCCAAGCAAATTGTCCCAAGGAACAAGTTGGAGTAGCTCTGAGTGCCTCCAAAAAGAAACTGGAGAGAACATAAACTAACATACACTAGCAGCTTGACAGCACACCTGAACACTCTAGAACAAAAAGAAGCTAATACATCCAAGAGGAGTAGACGGCAGGAAATAATCAAACTCAGGGCTGAAATCAGCCAAGTAGAAACAAAAAGAACTATACAAAGAATCAACCAAACCAGGACCTGGTTCTTTGAGAAAATCAACAAGATAGATAAACCCTTAGCCAGACTAACCAGATGACACAGAAACAGGATCCAAATTAACAAAATCATAAATGAAAAGGGACATATAACAACAGAAATACAGAAATTCAAAACATCAAATCCTACTATAAAAGCCTATACTCAACACAACTGGAAAATGTGGAAATGGACAATTTTCTAGACAGATACTAAATACCAAAGTTAAATCAGGATCAGTTAAATGATCTAAATAGTCTCTTAACCTCTAAAGAAATAGAGACAGTCATTGAAAGTCTCCCAAGCAAAAAAAGCAAAGGAACAGATAGGTTTAGTGGAGAATTCTATCAGACCTTCAAAGAAGACCTAATACCAATACTCTTCTATTCCACAAAATACAAACAGAAGGATCACTACCCAACTCTGTGAAGCCACAATTATGCTGATACCAAAATGACACAAAGATCCAACAAAGAAAGAGAACTTCAGACCAATTTCCCTTATGAATATCAATGCAAAATACTCAATAAAATTCTTGCTAACCAAATCCAAGAACACATAAAAATGATCATTCACCACTATCAAGTAGGCTTTATCCCAGAGATGCAGGAATGGTTCAATATATGGAAATCCATCAATGTAAACTACATTGTAAACTCAAAGAAAAAAAAACCACATGGTCATTACATTAGATGCTGAAAAGGCATTTGACAAAATTCAGCATCCCTTAATGTTAAAAGTCTTGGAAAGAATAGGAATTCAAGGCCCATACCTAAACATAGTAAAAGCAAACCAGTAGCCAACATCAAACTAAATGGAAAGGAACTTGAAGCAATCCTACTAAAATCAGGGACTAGACAAGGTTGCCCTCTCTCTCCATATTTATTCAATATAGTACTTGAAGTTCTAGCTAGAGCAATTAGACAACAAAAGGAGGTCAAAGGGATACAAATTAGAAAGGAAGAAGTCAAA
>BDUI01002300.1:52035-63063 GCA_002335545.1 Apodemus speciosus | reverse complement strand
ACACCAGACTTCTCACCAGAGACCATGAAAGCTAGAAGATCCTGGGCAGATCTCATGCAGACTCTAAGAGAACACAAATAGCAGCCAAGACTACTATTCCCAGCAAAACTCTCAATCACCATAGTTGGAGAAACCAAGATATTCCATGACAAAACCAAATTTACACAATATCGTTCYACAAACCCAGCCCTACAAAGAGTAATAGGCGGAAAACACCAATACAAGGAGGGAAACTACACCACGGAAAAAGCAAGATAGTAACATTCTTCCATCAAACCCAAAGAAGACAACCACTCAAATATAAAAATAACATAAAAAAATGACAGGAAGTAATAATCACTATTCCTTAATATCTCTTAACATCAATGGACTCAATTCCCCAATAAAAAGACATAGACTAACAAACTGGATATGAAAACAGGACCCTGCATTTTGCTGCCTACAGGAAACACACCTCAGTGTCAAAGACAAACACTACCTTAGAGTAAAAGGCTAGAAGACAATACATAGAACACCACTTCCTTTATCTGAGAAGATGTGGGATAATTAACTCAGACAACCATAGAAATGACAGGAGTCTCCTTCAGAGTGTCAGCAGATATCCTCCTTGGAGCTACCACAGCCCTGCTCTTTACTGGGGTCCCCACACCCTTTAACCACTCCATTCTGAATTATAATGAACTAGGTAGTGCTGCAGAGGGAGCAGGTGTTTCTGTTTTCTTGGGTTTTTCCTGTAGCCTAGCCCATCATGTTTATCCATTTKGTAAGATTTGTTATAGATTTTGTTTTCCTGAGTCAAACCCTCTCTCTTCATTCTGCAAGTTAGACAATTAGCCTATTAGAAGCCATTGAACCCTTGGCATCCAAGATACCTAGAATCATAGTTACCAGGAACCCTAGAGGTCACTAATCCTGATGACCTGTGCCCAGTGTCTGATCTCTTACAGAATCTCTGCCCAGGGATTTACAGAATTCAGTGATGAGTTGCTGGTTCTCTCAACCCCACCTAATGTCCCTGAATGATGATCTTGTAAGAAATGTCTCCAGTGGTCCTGATCATCTCCCATAGTTGCTACTTGTTGTCCTGTCCCAGGACTTTCCATTGTGCCTTCCAGACCCCATTCATCGGTGCTACCTGAGGAATTCTGACTTTTTCTTGGGAAGATGATGGAATATTAAAAAAATCTGAATTTTTGTATTTGGGATTTAATGAGATCAAAGTCAACTAAACCCTTAAGAATTTCCCAGAGGTCAAAAAAAGTATTAAAATATTGAAGCAGCCAGACTTACTCAAGATATGTGGAAAGGAGTTGGAGTTGCTGAAATATAGGTTCCATGACTCCTACTCACCAACTACACACACACACACACACACACACACACACACACAGAGTAATGTGTGTTAATTTATATGGACCAAGGTGAAATCTAATTCTCTATACTTCTCACTATGGGATACCAAGATAATGGAAAGAAAAAAAAAAAGAATTTTCTCACCAGGTGTAGTGGTGCCTACATGAACTCTTGACAATGCAGAGACTGGGTCAGGAAGATCAAGTTTGAAGTGAGCCTAGGCAACAGCAAGACCCTGTGTCCTAAAGTCCAAAAGAAAACAGACATTTTTCTAATGCACAGATAGGCCTATAAGTACTTGGAGGGAAGCAGCTGTATGCCTCCAAGACCTATGTCACTTACCCTTGTGGCAAGTATTAGACCCCTTGCTCTCCTAGACAACCATCTTCAAAGAACCTTCTTTTTCTTTATCTCCAATCTTCCTCAAGTTTGGGTTTTAGAAACAAGCCTAGCCACCCAATCTTCCCTTTGCCAGGAGCATGGCCTAAGTCTCACAATGTGCATTAAAGAGCATCTCATGTATATCACATGTATTTGGGGCTAAGAACTGTCTGGATCCCTCACCAGCCACAAACGCTGGTGGCTGCACACATGGAATGTGCACATGGGTTTTGGAGGTGCTGTGATGGTGTCAAAGCTAGTACTTGGATGGGTACATCTCCCTAACAGTGCAAACTTTTATTTGTCTCTTGGTTTTTAGCTTTTGTCTTGACTTTCTTTAACATGGAATATAATATAACTTTAGTTCCACAGCTAGGATAGTGGAGCTCAGGTTTTTAGATTTCATTTTATCAAGGTTCTTGTTTTTCTGAGACAGTTTCATGTAGCTCAGGCTGGAGTGAGAACTATATAGCCAAGAATGGCCTTGAACTCATAGTCTCCTCAAGTTTTTTATTTGTTTGTTTGTTTTCTGTTTGTTTGGTTTATTTTGGTTTGGGTTTTGGTTTTTTGGTTTTTATACTGGCTGGTTTTGTGTGTCAACTTGACACAGCCTGGAGTTATCAAAGATGGGGAAGTGCCTCCATAAGATCTATCTATAAGGCATTTTCTCAATTAGTAATCAAGGGTGGGAGGGCCCATTGTGGGTGGTGTTATCAGTAGTCTTGGGTTCTATAAGAAAGCAATGTGAGCAAGTCAGGGGAAGCAAGCTAGTAACAAACATCCCTCCATGGCCTCTGCGTCAGCTCCTGCTTCTTGACCTGCTTGAGTTCCAGTCTTGACTTCCTTTAGTGATAAACAGCAATGTGGAAATGTAATAAACCCTTTCCTCTCCAACTTGCTTCTTGGTCATGTTGTTTGTGCAGGAATAGAAACCCTAACTAAGACAGTTTTTGACAAGATCTCATTCTGTAGCCCATGATGGCCTCAAATTCTAGGTAGTCAGATGTTGAGGTATGAGGCACTGCACCTAGTTCAACTACATATCAAGCACACCATTTCTCTAATTCATACTGGCTAAAGGGTTGTTGAAAATATTGAATCTCGGGGCTGGAGAGATGGCTCAGCAGTTAAGAGCACTGACTGCTCTTCTGAAGGTCCTGAGTTCAAATCCCAGCAACCACATGGTAACTCACAAACATCTGTAATGAGATCTGACACCCTCTTCTCGAGTGTCTGAAGACAGCTACAGTGTACTTACATAATAATAAATAAATCTTTTTTTAAAAAAGAAAATATTTAATCTCAATCCAGGGCCCACCTTTGATCATTCAGTTCCCAGATAAAAGACACACAACATTTATTATTTACAGTAAGACTTTATTGCACTAAAGCTGGGCAGATATCTACCCTCTATGCTTACATAAGCAATATGACATGGTAGAAAGAATGTGGCTCCTGAGTTATTACTTACATGTTTCATCTGGACTGCTCTTAACTTCAATTGATCAGCTCTTGTGGCCATGCTATTTGACTCCTAACCTATGGCATCTTCCTTCTCTCCTGCTTTCCTCCTCCTAATAATCTCCTTCAACTCATAAATGAAAGTCTGGGAACCCTGCCTATCTCAATTCTTCCCAGCTATAGGCTGCAAGCTTCTTTATTCACCAATCAGAAATAGCTTGGGGCCAAGATCACATGTGTCACCTAGGTCTATGTTTGGACTCTCATCTCTGGGGCAACCAGGCTTTAGGGGCCTGCACTTAGCATTACAATACATAGCAACAGACCAAACCTGAACACTGTAGCATGACTCCTTTTTCTTATTAACACTGCTCCTAAATAGTGTCCCATATTATATTGCAGCAACTGCTTATTTAAGAATTAACCTTTAATACTGATTAAAAGTCGGGCTAACAGTTTATGTGTGCTGCAACAATAAGCTTCCAAATCCTAATTTCAGAACTAGACAGACATACTCACATGGCCAGGTTATAACCACAATATGTGCGAGGACTGTTTCATGAAACAGAATTGAGAGACAGATCAGAATATATACTCTCTGTTTGCAGTCACCCTCCCTACTAAAAAGGAAAATAGAGCAAACTATTCTCCACTGGGCTAACACATGGCCCCTTGGATAAATCTGTCTAACCTAATTAATAACATTATCACAGGACTGTAATGGCACTTGCATCACAAGCAAAGAGATTAGGGCTCAAAGGATATGAAATGTTGGGTTGGAAACTAGAGCCACATTCTTTCTACCATGTCATATTGCTTATGTAAGGAGGGGCTTCATCTCTGTTGGATCTCATTATGTAGAGTTACTTCAGAGTTCCAGCCGTTGCTTCTTTTCAAATCCTTCATCTACATGTTTTTGTGCCTTATATTTACTAAGTTAGGGAAACTTTCTCACTGTGATGAAATGCAGAACGCTTAGAATACAGTCACCCTGCCTTGGAACAATTTACTATATAAAGTAGCAGGTCAGACCACACACATGAGGCCAGTTGATCCTGTGCTCATAGTTTGTGCAGGAGGTGTGGGGAAAGGGGGCTTTAAAACAACTAGTGTGTCTGACAAGTATTCACTAAAATAGGGCAGATAAGGCCAACTTTGGTCATTTAAAGACACTCTTACATTATAAACAATAATTTTACCTAATTACCAGATCTTCTGGTAATTTGTAATGCCAGGTTCACCCACAGGAATCATGGTCTGTGATAATCATAATAGTACTCTAACTTGATCCTAGGCATTTCACGGATGACCCTAGGCTCCTAAGTACCTGTTCCCCATGGTGGACAGAATTTTTTTTTTTTAGTTTCCAGTCATAGACCTGCATGGCTGGTCTGACTCTCCTGAATATGAGTTCTTGACATTTGTAAATTGAGCAATTATTTTCTTAAGTGAAGGTGAAAGGATTCAGTTCAATACAGACTATACAAACTGTTCAGAGTCATAGAACACTTGACATTTTGCTATCCCTCTCCTCTTGGCCAGTTTACTCTAGACTTACTGGAAAGTGGGGTTTGGGAATTACATCTCGGTAAAACAGAAATGAATACTTCCTCTCCCTCTTTTGTATCTGCTATGCAAGGGAACCCTTCATGCACTCGCCTAGGCCTTATTTTGCTTACTTTGCTACTTATAAAAGGTTCCACTTCTTATGCCAGTACCTATAGCATTCTCTAAGATACACAGAGCCAGCTGGCAAAACATGGAACTGACAAGGGTACGGTGGGTGCCTGTGCAGGAGGCCCTCTGCCTCTCTCTTTCTACAGCCACTCACAGCTATCTCCTGCATTCTCTTTCACCTACATGGATAGCTACTGGAGTTGAAAGATGATGTAAATACACATGAGGTCTGAAAGTACTTCAAGCCATTTCTGAGTTTTAAAACAATTCTGAGCTAAAGGCCTCTCAATTTTATCATTGCATTTACTTTGATCTTGTTCAGAAGCTTTGTGACAAGGAACCTATAGCAAGATGCAAGTGTTAGTCATGATGGTGGTAGTGGTGGTGATTTGTGGTGATGATGTTGATCATGGTGCTGCTGCTGGTGGTAGTGGTGGTGGGAGAATTTGTGATGGTAGTGGTGGTGATCGTGGTGGTGGTGGTAGTGGTGGTAGTGTGTGTGTGGGTGTTATTATGAACATAAAATTTTGATGACATTGCACATATTGTACAATGCATAAATTTTATGCGCATTGATGTTTTACCTGCATGTACCTCTGTGTGATGGTGTTGGATCCTCTACAACTAGAGTTATAGATAGTTGTGAGCTACTATGTGGGTGTGGGAATTTTTCCTTTGGAAGAACAGCCAGTGTTCTTAACAACAGAGCTATCTCTCCAGCCCCAAGTTTTAATGAGAACAGCCAGCATACATTTGGGTCAATTCCTCTGTTAGATCCAGTAGCAAATGAAAATATGCCTTTCAAGTCTCTGTTACCATGAGAGATAAGTGGCTGGATGAGGAGTCTGTTTGGGTTCATGAAGTGTAGAGAGGGAGCCCTTTAGAAGGCAGAATTCACAGAGGAGTCAGGATTTTGAGATGAGCTCTAAAGGATGGCTAAGCAAGCAGTATTAGGGAGTCTACTGGCAGCCAGGAGTGCTGTAAAGTTGATCTGAAGCACACAAGAAGACGAAGGTGCGCAACTAAGATGGTTCTCTTTTCCTACCATAAACAATCAGAAATGATCAGAATTATTCAGGCTGGGAAGGACATGGCCAGATATATCAGGCATCAATGCTGAGCATGTGTGCTAAAAAATAATCCAGATCAAAGGAAAGTAGTATTTTTTTTCTTCATCATTGCTTTTTTAAATGAGGCTAAAACTCTTGCTTTAGCATTAGGGAGGAATCTCTACTTTTGCCTATGGAAATGCAGCTCTGCCTTCACCTTTGTGGTTTCATGCAAGCGCCATCTTAAGCTGGCATTAAGAAGTGACCAGCTGGCTCTTGTCCTGTTCACTGTCCAGGCATGCTCACATGTCAAGCTGACTAATGACTCTTCACTGCCCTCTGTATCACCACCTTCCTCACTGGGTAACTAACCTTCAGCTCTCTGGATTGAACCATCATGCATAGTGATCCATGGGCAACCTCAGGAGCAGAGCACTTTGCTCTAACTCACTTGTCAGAAGCACCAAGGGGCTGCCACATAGTGGAACATTAGAAACAGTTTTAGTATTTTGAGATTTGACCTGAATCCAGCACAATGTCTTAGAAGTTGGGTCTTTTTTGCCCTTAGTTCCTCTTAATTCCCTTTTTCTCCTTTGGTGGGTTTCATCTAATTTGTTTTTGTTATGTTTTGTTTTGATTTTGGAAAACTTGGGTTGCATGGATACTGTTTCTAAAAAGTAACTATTTCTGCCTATTTGGACTTTTTGTCCTAATACATCTCAAGTATTTAGGAGGGTTGGATGGTCTATCCAGCCATAGACTAAAATCCAGTGACTCTGTGTCAAGACAGGCATCCTTGGAATTCTCCACACATCCATGAAGCCTGCTCCATTCTCTACTAAGGACTATCAGGATGATTTCTGGCAACTTGGCGTAGGGTTCTCGGGGGATGGGTGGAAAGAATGAACCAGAAGGAATAAATAAGGATGCAGAGAATGGAGAGACTGGGGGTGCATAGGGAGTGAAGAATGGTGACGAGACTCGGGGTAAAAAGGTTGGAACTAAGTAGATGGTGTCATACTAAAAGGCGCTGAAAGCACAAGGCAGCAGAGATTTCTTTTTCCTTTTATTGAAAATAGATTTTTTTTTACATACACTATATCCTGATATAGTTTTCCTTCCCTCTTCTCCTCCCAGTTCTCCTCCTCTCCTGATCCATTCCCTTTCTGTCTCTCATTAGAAAAGAGCCTGCTTCTAAGAGATAACAACAAAAGATGACAAAATAAAATACAAAAACCATTACATTGAAGTTGGATAAGAAAATCAATATGAGGAATAGCAGACAAAAGAATTAGAGACCTTCCTGTTATTACACTCAGGAGTCCCTTAAAACTAAGCTAAAAATTGTTTGCGGAGGACCTGGTGTAGACCCCTGTAGGCCCTGTGCTTGCTGCTTCAGTCTATGAGCTTGTGTGTGCCTTCCTTAGATGACTCAGAGGGCCGTGTTCTCTTGCTGCCCTCCATACTCTCCTCACCTCCTCATTTTTGGCGTTCCTTGAGCTCTGAGGGGACAGACTTGATGAAGACATCCCATTTAAACTCTGTCTCTACATGGTGTCTAGCTATGGGTGTCTGCATCTGTTTCCAACTTTTGATGACTGCATAAGGCACTGATCTATGATTATAGCAGAATATCATTAGGAGTCTTTTTTCTTTCTTTAAGACCAGTAGTATTTGGTTTTATCCTAGGTCTCTGGACTATCTGGTCTCTGGTTCTTGGTTACCTAAGCAGTGTTGGATATGGGTTTTGTCTTATGGAGTGGTCTTAAAGTCAAATCAGACATTTGTTGACTATTCCCACAAGTTCTGTGCCACCATTATCCCAGAATATCTTGCAAGTGGGACAGATTGTATATCAAAGGTTTTGTGGATGGGTCGTTGCTTACATTTCTCTTTTGGTAGTCTACAGAGAAACTTTCTGCAACAAAGACACTAGAACATAAGGGGTGAGGGCTCCGTGTAGGTATCTGCTCAACTTCTCCTTATCCAATGAGTTATGTCTTCAGAAATGGGACTCTGCTATAAGTGTGCAGAAAGTAAGCCATTGTCTTAGACACAGCCTGGGTTGTTTGGGGATTTCCATGGGATCCCACTAGCCAAATACTAAGTTGAATACAACCTAGTTCCACTATTGGAAGCCTTGTGGGGTAACAAGAGATGGCTAATTGAGATTTCATATTCCCCTATTAGACATCATTAGATTCACCTTTATGCATTTTAGGAAATTTCCATTGAAATAGGTTTTCATATCATAATTGGAGCTTTGAGAAAGGGTCTTCTTTTATATACAGGTGGACCTGGAACCCCTTAGTTGATAGAGTAATTGGTATATACCCATTCCAGGCATAAGTAGATTTTCTTGCCTACTTACTTTTTTCCATGCTGTGACTCAAATTCAGGGCCTTGAGCATGTTAGGCAAAGTGTTCCACCATTGAGTTGAACCTCTAACCCTTAGTAAACATAGTGGATAGGAGCTGATGTGACTTTGCTTTCTTCATTTCCTCCTGCTCTATGCCCTGTACAACTTTGATCAGTTGTCTATAAGATCAGTGGCAATTATGTGTGACTCTGGTTTGCCAAGTAAGATGCTTGGTCATTTTCTACTTCCTCTAGGGAGTAGGAAGAGTATTCTCTAAGCATTGGCATCTGTCCTTGCAGACAATACTTTCCATAAACGGTGGAACAATTTAAAATAACCATGCATCTGTCTACCTTCACTTATAATTTTGTTTTTTGTTTTCAATGCATAATTTGGCTTAAAGGCTGTATTCTGATTGGTACAGCCTGGTCCTTATGAAGCAGGGTGCCTCCTGGGAAAGTCACCATACTGTGAAAGCTCTGAGTCATCAGTGGACAGCTGGCTGGTCCAGGATATCCCACTGACTGACAGTTGTGCTGTGTGTTTACTGCCTGTTAGGGCTCACATGACCAATATTCAGCTAGGGAATGCTATGGGGTATCCCTTTAGATTAGTCAGTGTGATACATGGTCATTTTAGATTTTAGGGATAGTATTCCTAGACCCAGAGCTGAAGATGTGTATAATTCCTTACTCTTCCATTAGCTAAGTTGGCCTTTAGAATCTGGATTGTGTTGGCATCCGAATTAAACCACAGCCCTCCCCTTAGGGAAGTAGTACAGGCCTGTCTTCTACTCACCCATCTTCCCCCTCCATAGGCTTAGACCAGAAGTGTTGCTGTTTACCAGCTGGCTGGTGACTGCTTTTGAATCATGTCCTGGCTTTCTTAGGCTACTCACCAGCTTCCTTGTCCCTGGTTGTTAAGGCAAGAGCTCCATACTCTGGCTCTGAAGAAACAAAGAACTGAAAGCTTTTCAGATTTAAATTAAAACAAACAAACAAACAAACAAACAAACAAACAAAAAACACATCTTCAAAGCTACCAGCAGCAGCCTGGGATTTCCTCCACTTGGGTCCAAAACCCCAACAGTGCTCTAGGAGGTTCCTCTCTTTGGGGCCCTAGTGCCATACCTAGCTCAGACCTGATACTGAGAAGCAAGAATAGCTAGAGGGGCAGAGCAGCTTCTGGGACTCACATTCCTGTCATATCCCAGTTCCTGCTATTAGTTTCAGTCGAGGTCATGGAAATTTGCAAGTGTTCCAGTCTCCTCACAGGGCCTCTGAGTTGGCATAGTAGCCTGGCCAATGAGCACCAGCCTTTTGGGCTCATACATGTCAGTTGCATCCTACACATCCTTCATGGGTTGCTCTTCTACCATCTGGAAGCTATTAGCAGCGAAATGGTTTCAGGCACTTGCTGAGTCCTGGTTTTCCGGGAGGCTCAATCCAAGACTGCCAGGTCTAAGCACCCAAGGGCCTTCAGTTATTGGAGGATTTCCATTTGAGACCTAGCATAGCTCTGTCCTCCCAGACCACCACCGAGGCCTCTTCTGTTGTTGAACCCCAGGAGCAATGACAATGGCACTTTTCCTTGATCCCTGACTTATCTCCTTTATGGGCTTGATGGGAAATGACAACTTTAAAGCTCCTCAGGGAAGAGGGTACCCATTGTGTCTGTGCTGTATGTATTATAAGGCCAGGAATTAGCTCAGGAGAGCTTGTATAAGGACAGGACTACTGCTTTTGGATCTCTAAATTCATTTCAGTGACCATGTTATCTTATTGCTCTGTCTTTGCTGAGGGTCTTCCTCTGGTCCTTATGATAAATAATCCTGCAGATGTAGGCACTGTGGTTTAGAGACCCAAGCAGCTACTAAAGAGATTCTAGATTCTGAGGTCTTTGTAATTCCAAAGTTCTTTCTGTTTCTCCTATGTACCTGTTGAAACCTGGGAAGGGTAGACAACCAGAACAGAAGAGCAGCCAAGGAACCAGCATTTGAACGCTAGATTTTTTTTTTTATGAACCAAAATGATCTTTTGAAAGGAAACTCACACAGTCTGTCAGCTTCTTGCCAACTTTTACTACAGTGCAACTGGCCAAAAACAGCCAAACCTTGTTTGGGGTATGAAAGCAGCTGTTATAATAAACCTCACTCTGCTTCTTTCCTGTTATGATGGAATGGCTGTTTCAAGTAAACGTCTCCAATCCACAGATTTTCTGGGGTCAAGAAAACATTTTTTTTAATTGGCAGGCTTGATTACATTTTTTGGACAAGTTAGGAAGTAAACAGAATGACACCCGTCTTTTTAGATTCAAGCAGGTCTGTAAGTAAGTGCCGGATCCATTCTGGGCACCTTAATCCCCACCTCCCACTTTTCTGTTCTACCCTAGGACTTCCAAAACAGAGTCTGGAGAATGATCACACAAATCATGGAATCAGATCTGGGTTGGAATCCTGGCGCTACAAACCTTAAATGTAGACTCTCAAATAATTTACTCTGGGCCTCAGTCTCTAATCTATCAGATGGATGTAATAATAAGTACCCATTGGGCTTATCACAAAGTTTAAAACAAAATTAAGATGAAAAGAAACATTATAAGCTGGAAAGATGGATCAGTAGTTGAGAGAGCTTGCCGCTCTTCTAGAGGACAACACTGGTTCCCAGCACCATTTCAGGCTGATCACAACTTCCTGTATCTTCAGCTCCAGAGAATCTAAAGCCCTCTTCTGTCTTCCATGGGCACCC
>BDUI01002300.1:0-20389 GCA_002335545.1 Apodemus speciosus | reverse complement strand
CCAAGTTCACACAGCTGGTTATGTGACAGCAGTGCTGGTTCCCAGATCTCGGCTTCCTCCCATCACAGTACTCTGGTACCTTGAGAGACCAGCATGTTTGGCAAGGTTGAAAAGATGAAGCATTTACTTTTAGGAGCTGAATCTTGGATTAGATATTGACATGAACTAAACTCTGTGATGTGGAGCAACACTAGAAGATCAGGGAACAATGCTAAGTACAGGGTAGATGAGATATAAGTCCCATGTATAAGATGGGTTGTCACTGTAGCAGTGTTGGTTTGGTTTGGTTTGGTTTTGAGACAGGGTCTTGGCTACATAGCCCTGCCTGTACTGGAACTCCAATGCTGGCTTTAAAAAATGGCTTTGGTTCTTTTCATCATTTTTTTTAAGTAACGAGAAAAGTAAACATCTAATTTTTTTAATGAGCRAAGTACATCATATGGACCTTATTATCCATGGAACCCAGAATCTTGGTGGAGTGCCTGCTTTTAGGCATTTTTTGCAAGGTGAAGGTAGCTGTGAGTGAGCCAGCAGTATGATGGGTTTGCTAGTTCATGCATAGTTTTAGATGTTAAGCTTGATCTTACTGTAAAACTGGGTACAATGGATAAGTCTTACACGAAGAGACTTGGTTTTATACTAACTAGCTGGGAATCCATTGAAAGTTAGATTTTTATTAAAGACATAAACTTGAACCACACTGCTATGCCTATTTCTTTCCATTGTGTAATTAGAAACTAGCATCTGCTGGTGTTTTATGCTGACTCTGGAACCCATGTTTAATGCCCTCCTTCAAATAAGCCTTAGTGTCTATATGTACACTTGCTGTGGATATTCAGCCATTTCCAGTTGGGGGTAGGGATCATCCAGACCCTACAAAAAAAAAAAAAAAAAAAAAAAAAAAAAAAAAAAGCTGCCACCCCAAATGAGGGAGATGGATTTTAGGTGTGGGATGGGAAGCTGTGTGCATTTGGAGTTTGGGGAGGGTTGCAGAAAGAAGTCTAACTGAGCTAAGAGGCAAGCCCTGAAAAGCCACTTATGTGCAAGGTTCCTTCTTGCATATAAACTCATTTCCAGAAGCTTTCGGGAAAACATCAATCCCTAGTGTGAGGAGTTGAGAAACTAATTATTGGCTGAAAGTTTAGAGAGTAAGGATCAAGAATTACTAAAGTKATTGGATTTTTTTCTGAGGTCTAATATATACTTTTAGTGAAACACACAGTTAAGAAGTTATTTTTATGTGCCTTTTTCATAGACCTTTACATAATAATGCACCCATCACAAGCTACCTTCCCCACTCTAAACTCTAGGTCACCATTGTGCAATGACACAGGCTCCAACTTAAAGAGATTCCATATAGTAGTAGGAGGCCTTCCCATTTGTCACTCAATGACATGGATTGGCTAATATACTCCCTCCTCATATTAAAAAGAAGAAAACCCAGATTACAAAAAACCCAATGGATTCATTCTTAAATGTCATTTAAGAGTCAGGAAAGACAGGTCTTTCCACACCCATTCCATAGCTGGATTCAGGATCCACCTAACATAAATTGGGAAGAGTTGCCTCTTGGAATAAGATAACACAAGGCAGGTCACCATTACCTGGAAACCTCTTCCTTCTGATGTTTCCTGGCGCAGAATGTTTATATATTAAGGTGCTGAGCTTTTGACAGTGAGGCCCATGCATTTGATAAACAATCTTAAAGCTGCTAGGCAAGCTGATGTCTACATGATCTCAGCAAGCCAGACAAAGACTAAATACATAGAAACAGAAGGGAAACTGCACCACTTTTCTGTTGGTGACAAACACTGGTGTTTGTTTCAGCATGGATCCCATCAGTGAACACTGCTGAGCTTCATCCTAATCACTGTGCACAGGAAAGATAGGGTTACTAAAAAGAAAAATAAACTAGCACATCATTGTATTGTTTTGMACAGATTTAAACTGGCCGAAACAACAGAATTCTTTCCTTGTAGCTCATGAGTCTAGGAACCCAGGTCTTGGCAAGGTGGGYTTCTTCCAAGGTCTCTCTCCTTAGATTGCAGATGGCTATTTACCTCCTTCTTCTGTCTCCATCTGGTTCACATGTGTGGGGAGTGATATGCATAGCCATGCACACACATGGAGGCCAGAGGAAGATAACTGGGTGAGCTGCTTCTCAATCTGTCTTATTCCTTGAAGCCAATAATACATTAAAGATAGTAATTACTTCTTAATACCTATGTTTGTGTGCTGGGTTTTTTATAAGCAGATACACACTCACAATGGACTATATATATGTTTTTATGTTTTAGGTCCTCCTGGCCCTAGAGGTCCAAAAGGTGACAGAGGATCTCAGGGACCACCTGGTCCAACTGGAAACAAGGGACAGAAAGGAGAAAAGGGAGAGCCTGGTCCACCTGGCCCTGCGGGTGAGAGAGGCACAATTGGACCAGTAGGTCCCCCTGGAGARCGTGGCAGCAAAGGATCTAAAGGCTCACAGGGTCCCAAAGGATCCCGTGGGTCCCCAGGGAAGCCTGGCCCTCAAGGGCCTAGTGGGGACCCAGGACCWCCAGGTCCACCAGGCAAGGATGGACTCCCTGGCCCTCAGGGCCCTCCTGGCTTCCAGGGACTACAAGGCACTGTGGGTGAGCCTGGAGTACCTGGACCTCGGGGGCTACCAGGCTTGCCAGGGGTGCCAGGCATGCCTGGGCCCAAGGGACCACCTGGCCCCCCAGGCTCCTCAGGAGCAATGGAGCCATTGGCTCTGCAGAATGAACCAACCCCAGCAGCAGAGGTCAACGGTAAGTCCAAATTGTTCTTTTCAGCCGGAATTGTGGAGAAATAAGGCAGTGTGTAGGCTTGGCTAAACCAACCCACAGGAGTCCAGTAATTACGTAACAGCAGGGACCCTGTGTGCCCCCCTCTGGATGCCTCAGTGCTGTTACTCAAGACCCTGTGTTCCTGCTCAAAAATTGTCAGGTCTCTAATCATTTAGTTCAGCCAGGTCCTCAGAAGACCCCTGTACCCCAAATACTTCCTTCAAGATATCCTGCACTGGCTTCTCCCTGACCATCTTTCTTCTTTTTCCTTAGAAACAGGTCATTCTATTAGTTAACCCTACAAGTACRCAGATGGGGTTTCTGTGACAGAGTCCACATTCTGGTTTTGCTTAAGAAGCTGTTGTGGTACCTCTCTGTCTGTTTGACCATTAAGTCTTTTGCAAAACTCTGTACTAGTTAGGAACCAAGCTATGTGGGTCGCTCATGCTGGTTCATGAGCCAACTTTGGTTCTGAAGTGCACATGTTTATGAGCTCCAGCTGATCTGAGACTGACAATGTATCAGGGCCTGCACCACTTTCTTCTTTTTGTCATTATAAAGCCTAACCCAACCCAGTCACACTTTTCTATACTGTGTGGTGTTCACTGCTGTGTACTGCACAGTCCACATCTGTGAACATCTGTCCAGGTTCTACACAGGGACACTYCATTGGCATGCATGTGGTACAAGGCTGTCACTTTGGTATCTCAGACACAGCTGAGGAAATGCAGAGTGCCTTCTGTGCTTTTTAAATCAACATTTAAAAACTTTACATTCCTAGGATGTCCGCCTCACTGGAAGAACTTCACAGATAAATGCTACTATTTTTCATTGGAGAAAGAAATTTTTGAAGATGCTAAGCTTTTCTGTGAAGACAAATCTTCCCATCTCGTTTTCATAAACTCAAGAGAGGAACAGGTATGGTATGTCTGCTGCACACTTAGTTGTAGAAAACTATAATTTAGAGATAAGTTATACTTGGAAATTGCATGCCTTTGGGGGAGTCAAAAAGATAAAAAAATTCATGGTCTCATAAACAAGGAAGACTGCAGTTTGCATGGGCTTTATCTAGGTATGAGAATATATGAATGAGTGGTCATGCTTCTTAGGCCCACATATCTATAACTCCACCTGGTGGCTTTCTGGAGAATTGCAGCACAGCAGATGTGAGCATAGCGGGGAGGTGGGGCAAAAGAGACAGAGGCATGAGCAGGTTTGGGGTGGAGCACCACAAAACAGACTTTGTTGGTTCAAAGGGGGTTAGTAACGGCCCATGTGTGAGAATGATAGCCTTTTATTAAGCCCCTGACATGTACAAAGGCCCTTTTTTGAAAACCTTATAATTGCCATCCTTCCCCTTGGGTGTTTTGTTTTTAAACAAAGCCTAGCAATATCTGGAATTTGCTGTGTAAACCAGGATGGCCTAGAGCCTGTGGTGATTTTCCTGCATCCACTCCCCAGGGACTGGGAGTACAGCCATGTACCATTCGGTTCCCCCATTTCACAGATAAGTTACTCTGAGGCCCCACAAGGTTTAAAGGGCTTATTCTCACAGGGCAAAGGGTAAAAAGCAAAGCCTAAAACCAACTGACAACAGTGCTCATTTCCCCCCACTCACTACCTGTCTCTAATGGACACAACCCTGAAATCTGGGTTACAGTAACATGCAGAAAGCATAGGAAAAACAGCAGTCAGGGGCCCAAACAAGTGCATCAGTGTGGTAGAGGCTACTGGGAAACAGAGCCCACACCAGTTACTCTTAGGGATCCTAAAGAAGAACCTATTACTTATTAAACATAGTCATAGTGAAACAGTGCCCACAACACAAATGCAATACAAAGTGGACAGCTAGGACCCTTAAAAATGGTGAGAAATGTCTTTTGTCAGTTTTATTAAACAAGAGCTCTTTTGTATGGGCTAAGAACACCTCCTGCTTCCTCTTCAGCAATGGATAAAAAAGCAGACGGTGGGGAGAGAGAGCCACTGGATCGGACTCACAGACTCAGAGCAGGAAAGCGAGTGGAAGTGGCTAGACGGGACGCCTGTTGATTACAAGTGAGTGTGGAATTTGCGGACAGAGTCATGCACTTGCTTTCCCATGTTTTCACAATGGCCTGGCTTCCTACAATTTTCCCTTAATGACCTTACATTTATCCCACACCATCCTCTTGAGGCCCTAGGTTCCTCATACTAGTTGCTTGTTCCCAGTAGGGAAGCAGTGGTGGACAGTCACTGTGCTGTCAAGTAGAGCACTTCAGAACAAGGTGCTATCTTCAGATACTAAGAGGAAGGATAACGTGGTCCCAGAGTCTCTCCAAATGGTCAGTGTTCACTTAGACATATTTCTGAGGACTAGGGCAGTTCTAGCCTTGATCAGGCTTCTGACCCAAATGTGATTTGAGTCCAAGTTGTATACTCCAAGGTTGTAGATCTCTCATGCACAGGAAGTCCAAGTGTGCTACACAGAGGATCCCAGAATGTCCATCTTATACAGGATAAGAGAGGACTAAGTTCTACCAAACCTTTTCTCAAATCTTGCCTTAATTCTTCTGGAGAAAAAGTGGACAACCTGTAAATATCCACCTGTGAGGGACCGTCAGTTTGCTAGAGACAGAAAAAGCTGGCCATATCAACAGCACATCACAGGAAGCTGCTTTACCATGGGGGAAGTATGCTTCTGGTCTGAGGTAGTCTCCAGGCACTGAAGTAAGACTCCAGGTAGCTGAAGAGTTGCCCCACAGGCTGAGGTGATGGACAGAGAAGCCAGATAGTCTCAAATAGGCCTAGGAACAGCCAGGTCTGAGTGGACTCTCACTATACATGTAACTGGCACTGACCTAGAATCTCACTACACATGTAACCCACACTGACCTGGAATGTTGCAGTCTTCTGCCCTCAGCACCCAAGTGCTGCATCAGGCCTGCATCACTGTACCTTGCAGTTCTAGTCTATACTATTTATTTATTTATTTATTTATTTATTTATTCTTTATTTATTTATTTTGTCCTCCATATTTTATTCCCCTTCCCCGTCCACCCCTCTGACTGTTTCACATCCCATACTCCTCCCCACACCCATGTCTCCACGTGGATGTCCCCAGCCCCCACCCCACCTGACCTCCAAAGTCCTGGGACCTTCAGTCTCTTGAGGTTAGGTGCATCATCTCTTAATGAATACAGACCTGGCAGTCCTCTACTGTATGTGCTAGGGGCCTCATATCAGCTGGTGTATGCTACCTGTTTGGTGGTCCAGTGTTTGAGAGATCTCAGGGGCCCAGATTAATTGAGATGTCTGGTCTTCCTACAGGGTCGCCCTTCTCAGCTTCTTTCAGCCTTCCCTAATTCAACAACAGGGGTCAGCTGCTTCTGTCCATTGGTTGGGTACAAATATCTACATCTGACTCTCAGCTGTTTGTTGTGTCTTTCGGAGTACAGTCATGCTAGGTCCCTTATTGTGAGTGCTCCATAGCCTCAGTAATAGTGTCAAGCCTTGGGACCTCCCCTTAAGCTGGATCCCACTTTGGGCCTGTTGCTGGACCTTCTTTTCCTCAGACTCCTCTCCATTTCCATCCCTGTAATTCTTTCAGACAGGAACACTTATGGGTCAGAGTTGTGACTGTGGGAATGCCCTGTCTTCCTGCTGGAGGTAGGCTCTATAAGTTCCCTCTCCCTACTGTTGGGATTTCATCTAAGGTTTCTCCCTTTGAGTCCTGAGAGTCTCTTACCTCTTAGGTCTGCATTTTGAAGGGTTCCTTCGACCTCCTATCTCCCAAGGTTGCCTGTTTCCATTCTTTCTGCTGGCCCTCAGAGCTTCAGTTCTTTTCCTCCACCCAATACCAGATCAGGTCCTTCTCTCCCATCCCCACTACACCCACTGCCATCCACTTTCCCTCCCAGGCCCCTCCCTCCCCACTTGTGATTGCTTTCTTCTCCCTCCCAGGTGGGACGAGGCATCCTCATATCCAAAATATATAAAGAACTCAAGAAACTAATCACCAAAAAACCAAACAACCCAATCAAAAAGTGGGGTATAGAACTAAACTGAGATTTCACAACTGAGGAATCTATAATGGCTGAGAAGTACCTAAAGAAGTGTTCAAAGTCCTTAGTGATCAGGGGAGTGCAAATCAAAACAACCCTGAGATTGATTCCACCTTACACCAATCAGAATGGCTGAGATTAAAACCTCAGGTGACAACACATGTTGGAGAGAATGTGGAGAAAGAGGAACAGTTCTTCATTGTTGGTGGGATTGCAAACTGGTACAACCACTCTAGAAATCAATCTAGAGGTTCCTCAGAAAATTGAAAATAGATCTGCCTGAAGACCCAGCTATACCACTCTTGAGAATATACCCAAAAGATGCCATGTCACAGGGGCATGTGTTCCACTATGTCCATAGTTGTTGTGGATAGTCCTGGTCTTATATTTTGATGCTAATTCCACTCCTGGGAGGGGCTGCAGACAAGGAGTTAATCAGTATATAGGTGCCTTGTGAACCTTCTCCCCACCTTAACTTTTCAAATAAAGGCTAGAGCCAGTGATTGGAGCAATAGGAGAGAAGGTGGAGCTGAAAAGTTTTTGTGAGAGAAGAGAAGGGGAGAGGATTGATGGAGGAGGAGGAAGGAGATAAGAGAGAAGCAATTGGCTTGGAGAAACTGTGAGTTATATGGGATTTTATAGATGGGAATAGAGTAGTGTAGTGGTAGATCTGCCCAATCTAGGCATGTAACTTGTATTCCTATTAATTGAGCTGTGATTTCTTTAACTGGGTCTTTTGGGCTGGAGATTTACTGCAACACATAGTGGCTTATTTGTGATAGCCAGAAGCTGGAAACAACCTAGATGTCCCATGACAGAAGAATGGATACAGAAAATGTGGTTCGTTTACACAATGGAATACCACTCAGCTATCAAGAATGAGGTCATCCTGAGTTTTGAAGTTCTATACTTTTAAACCCTCCCCATGAAGACTGTGAGAGAGGCAGTAGATAGAATCAGAAGGCCATCTCTGAAGGGAAAAAAAAACAAATGTGGACAAATATGGAAGTGGCTCTTAGGTGTGCCCCAAAGCTGAGTAGGTACACCTGTGCTTACCTGCTGGCCTGTCAGGTACTCTATCTGCTCTTTTGTGCCTGCCTCTGGGAGACACTGGGGCTCAGGCCAGCACCTAGAATGGTAGGGATGTGCTTTGCAAGACTCCACACAGCTGTGGGAATTGGTATGCAAAGCAGGAACTGTGATAGCTTCGAAGCAGAAGTGGGAGTTGGAGGTTAGTGCTCTTTCATTGAAGTCAAGAGAACCAGGATATCTTTTTAAGGGAGCTGAGAAAAGCTAAGAAGAAAAATCCATCTCTCCACTTTTCTTACTGCAGTAAATGGAAAGAAAGATTTGGGTTTGACTGCAAAATTCAATCTTAAACTTTATTGACTTGTGTGTGATTGAATGAGCTGGAATATCGCTAAGTACTCCAGCTTTCGAAGGTAAAGCTTTGCCTCTTTCCCTGGGATCCAGAAAGAATTCTGTGGCTGGGAGGAGAGCACTAGAATTGCTTCCTGGACCCCAAGAAGAATGATATTACATACCTTATTGGGAGTTTTGCCACCAGCCACAGCCACCCTGGAGCCTGCCCCCTCCCCATACACTGTATGTCTCATTTTCTACCCATCAGGCAAATGTTGTATGAGGTCTCAAAGACTAATTTAGTTCAACGTATAATAATAAACACTGCACAACCTAGAGGAAGAGCCAGGCCTGTCCAGGGGATGGAGTACAAACTTGAATGAGAACTGGGCTTAGGCTGAACATGACACCCATCACACCTCACTCACATATGACAGAAGGACTATGTTAATACTTCTGTACACACACACACACACACACACACACACACACACACACGTACGTGCAGGCAGAGAGAGTGTTTATGTATGTGAATTTAGTATACAGCTTGACTCCTGGGAAGCACTGGAGAGATTCTGTGGGTGTTACTACAGGTGTCACAATTGTGATTGCTTCCACAGTAAAATATGTCAGAGTTGGGGAATATTAGCCCCCAGAATTTGTAGTATGCATGATCTTAATTAGAGACCCCCACAGAGCATCTTACAATAGGTTTATGAAGAATCCAAAAATAATCCCCATCATGGCTTAGGAAAGGAAAGAGGCTTCAGCATCCCAGGCCTCCCAGATAAATCTCTTGTAACATTTTCCCAAAACTCTCAGACTCTCCTTTGCCCTCAGCTTTTGATTCTGAGCCTCCAAGCCTCCATCCACCTGCCTTCCCTTCATTCTCTTACCAGCACTGATTTCTAGATCACAATCATCAGAGACCATTATAAACTGTTACTATGAACAACTATACACCAAAAAAAAAAAAAAAAATCAAACAGCCTAGATGAACACACACATTTCAAGAAACAAAATGACTTAGTAAGGTCAAGTCAAAAAGAAACAGGAAGGCAGAGCAAACTTTTAACAAATCAGATTCACACAGTCATCAAATGCATCCCAGCAGAGAATAATAGCCCAGGACCAGAGGCTTCATGGCTGAGTTCTACCAAACATTCAAGGAAGAACTCTGGCTAGGCATCTTAAATATCTTCAAAACCAGAAGCCAATGGCTCTGGAACAATCCCAGGCCTTGCCCAGCCACAGAGGAATTAAATATACAATTTTCCTTTTACTATTTTTTTCCAAAACACACGCACCCGCCTCTTTGAAATTATTTAAGGATTTTGTGGTTACTGTAAAAAGAGGAGCCAGTTTTCGGAAACAGACCTCTCCTCCATTGCCTCTACTCTACTCTGTTATTTACACTGATGCAAGGTTCAGGAAGGCAGAAACACACAGATAAAAAGCTGTGGTGACAGAGAAGAAACTCCAGCTGCTTTGGGCACATTCAGACCTGACTTAGGTATATCCTCAGACACTGACTCACAGAGCTTTTCACTTCACTGTACTAAAGGAGGTAAGGACCAGCTAGAGAAAGGGAGTATGTCAGATGCCCTGGGATGGGCCCATGGCCAGGTTTTCATGTACCATAAGCCTACATACCAGTGTGATTTCAACACAAATACTGGAGGACAATGTAGATTGCTAGACATACCAAGTGTAGATATGGTTTTTTAAAAATAACAATTACATAATCCTGTCAGAGAAAAGACAACTTCCTACCTTACACATACCACCTTTGTTTCTTTCGTGTCACCACAGCCCTGTGACTTTATATCCAGTATCTATACCATGACTGGAGATTAGGATCCATCCACAGTCACTACATTGTCCTGAGATGTCCACAGGGAGGTAGCAGCTGGAGCAGGAGGATAGGAGTGTAAATGAGAGGTGTTATCCTTGTATGAAAGATAAATAACACAGTGGGCCACAAAGCACAGTTCAAAAGATTCAAGAACTGGGATTATATAAACTATGCTTGGTAGCCCCCAAAAAGTAGATAGCTAAAGATCATAAAGTATTTGGAAGTTAATGACATAGACCAAAGAAAAGACTATGGCCATACCACCCTGATGATGCCTGATTTTGTCCATAGATCAAAAAGGAAATTACAGCAGAGGCAGGCCGATTTCTGAGTTCGAGGCCAGCCTAATCTACAGAGTGAGTTCCAGGACAGCCAAGGCTATACAGAGAAACCCTGTCTTGAAAAAACCAAATCCAAAAAATAAAAACAAACAAACAAAGTAAATTACAGTGAAAGTCTAAAAATGTCTGTAAACAATGAGAACATGTCAAAATTTATGAGCTGCAGCTAAAATAGTGCTTATGGAAACATTTACAGCTCTGAAACATTGTGTTTGGATTTTTGTTGTTAGTTTTAAGATAGTGTCTCTCTATGTATCTCTGGCTGTCATAAAACTTGATGTGCAGACTAGGCTGACCCCAAATTCACAGAGATCTGTCTCTGCCCCCCAAGTGCTGGGATTAAAACTACATGCCAACATGCTCAGCCCTACATTTAAAGGTTGGAAAGGAATGACCTAAGCTTCCACTTTATGAGGGTAGAAAAAAAAAGAAATGAATCTCAAAATAAGCAGGGGGGGCATGTACAAAGCCCTGGGTGGGATCTACAGGTCCACACATGACGTAGAAGGAAAGGAATAGAAAAAAATCAGGAAAGCGGCAACACAGGGATCACAGAAGTGTTGGTAAGACTAGGGGCACAATGATTCTTTCTACTATTTTTTTACTTTATATTCTGATCACAGCTCCCCCTCCTCTCCTCCCAGTCCCACCCTTGCAAATCCTCCCCCATTACCCCTTCCCCTCTCCTAAGAGAAGGGGAGCCCCCCTCGGGTTTTACCCCTCCCTGGGATATCTAGCCCCAGCAGGACTATGCACATCCTCTCCCACTGAGGCATAATAATTCTTAATGGAATAACTACAGATGTGTTGGTTGGCTAGTTGTCACTGTTACCAAGCCAAGGCTGCCTTTCCTGGGATAAACCAGATTCATATGGAAAGGACCAAGACTTTAAAACAACCTTAGAACAATAAGACCTCCACCCACTCTATCAAAAGCCCCTATACATATTCTTTTCCTCTCTCCTCTCTATTAGATACCATTTGGTAGAAATGTGATAACACAATTCACATAATTGCTTTTACTTTTATGTTTCAAAGATAAAATGGGCTATTGTCCTGCCTAGTTATGTAACTCATGTTGTAGTTTTATAGTACTGCACTATGGAGCAGTGGGGGCCAGAAGAGACTCTTCAGTTTCTTCTACTTCAACAGCAGCCCATGCTAGTCAACACTTCATGTACCTGCCAGGGTGGCACTGGCACAGGCCACAGAGCGGAATCTTCACAACAGGGGCCCTTGTAGTAGGAAAACATCTTGCTTCAAGAGACATTTCTTGCCAGTAACATTTTCTTGTTTGGAAGACAGACCCTTACTAGCAGAAGCTTCTTGGCTGTAGTCTGGGTTAATCCTGTGGTTGATGGGGAAAAAATTAAGTTGTGAAGTTGGAGGGATTCACAGGATAGAAAGTATATGCTCTGCTAACATTAAGATGAGCCCCAAATTCTGGGATGCTGCACTCTCTATAGTTCATGTTTGTATGTTCAGAAATCACTACAACTGTCTGCTCAAGTGTTCCCAAGGTTACTGGGGTGCTCAAAAGCAGTCATGTTACTGTGACGTATATGTTGTAATATGGGCAAGCTCAAGCTATTCTTTCCAGAGCCTACCTGTGAATGCAGTCAAGGCACTGTTTGGACTAGCATTCCAAAATATTACCTTCTGCTTATCTGACATGTTCTGTTCTGTATGTTACAAGCATACAAACTGAGGGTTTTACCAGAGGTTGCTCCATGTAATTTTAGCTTTTCCAGAGATGCTCTGAGACCCCAGCTTCTTACCCTACGGGCCTAGCTGCCACCCATGCTGGTTATCTTAGTTGCCTCTGCGCCACAGAATTTATGCTCCCTTTAGTCATAGGGAAATCTCTGAACATACATAAAGAATTCTAGTGATTTGGGGAACCCAGTTGGAAAATGTTCCCTTTCTGTTTGGTTTAATCAGTAAGTCCTTCTTACCTATATGATCTTAAATGACTTAAAGTAAAATGCAAGAGAATCATACTAAGCAGATCCTCTGAGTCTAAATAAACCGTGTATGTATGTCTGTGTGTATGCGTACATACACTTTTACAATTAACCGAGAAATCAAGAAAATCAAATACATCATTATACATTTTAGAATCAAAGATATAAAGAGATGTAAAATTAATTTATTATAATTAATAATACAAAATTATAGAAATAAAATCACCATTACTATTAGACATGAACAAAATGTATCTTTCTGAGAACAAACTACTTGGGCGCTAACCTCATCAGAGGTGTCCTCTTGGCACCACTGCCAGTGTGAGTTTTAACTTCATCCTCAAGTCTGTTATGTAAGTTCCCTGAGAAATGGAACTTCATCTGTGTTACCACTACCTGATTTAAACCCAGCTCATAGAACATTCTGAGAATCAGTGAAGTAAATGAATATTTTCTAATTCTTCCTAATAGTTTCCTCTCATTGGTAGACTGCTCCTTCTGAATCACCTGTGCTTCACTAGATTTACCTGGAGTCACAGTTTTTATCAAGTCCCTAGTTAGGTTTAGAATTAGTTGAGTATTACTTCTATCATATTGCCCCACTGTTTCACTGTAATCACCTCTTCTTTCTCACTTCCTTCTGACTCTGATGATTGTCAAAAGGGGGCAATATGAGTTCTCACCTCTGGGGACTGTCAGGTACCCTGTGGTTAGTGGGGGAGTGAGTCATTGCTGAAAGTACCTTTATTACAGCTGTTTTAGGGTGCCCTTTTTAAGAAGTCAGCTTCTTTCCTTAAGCAGAAACCACAGTCATGAACTTGCCTCTTCAAAAGAACCTTCCAGAAAAGTGTCTGGAGCCACACTCAATTTACTGCATGGAACCAGAATCAAGAACTATAAAGTCACAAGAAGTCCTGATATGAGCAGCAGCATCCAAGTAAAAGGGCCTCAAGTAAACTTAAAGAAAACTTCTCAGGCTTGGAATTCAAGCTACTCAGGAAGCTGAGGCAGGATGATCACAAGATTTAAAAAAAAAAAAAAAAAAAAGGTTAGCATAGAGTACAGAATGAATTCAAGGCCAGCCTGGGCAAGTGAGACTTCATCTTAAAATAAAGTAAAAAAAAGGGGGGGGGGCTTAGCATGGGCAGAAGTAGTGGTGGAGAACTCAACCTAGCATTCAAAAATGTCTTGGTTCTTTCTCAGGCCTGCCTAACCCTCCCCTCAAACCCCCTGGGAAAAAACTCAGAAAAACTGTTTTTAACAACCCTCTTTCTGGCCAGGCATAGTGACACTTTTAGGTAGGTAGAGGCAGGAAGATCTCTGAGTTTGAGGCCAGCTCAATCTACATAGCAAGCTCCTGGACAGCTAGGACTACATAGAGAGACCCTGTCTTAAAAAAGAAGAAAGAGGAGGAGGAGAAGGGAGAGGAAGAAGAGGAAGAGGAGGAGGAATCCTCTTCTAGTCAGGCATGGTGGTACACACCTTTAATCCCAACATTTCAGGTGGATCTCTAAGTTTGAAGCCAGCTAGGACTATTCACTGTCAGTCATTCAATAAATCAATAAAAATGAAAATCTTCTCTCCTGGGCTAGAGAGATTGCCCAGTGGGTAGAGGCATCAGCCACCAAGGCTGATGACCTAGGACCCACATGGTAGAAGGAAAGAGTTGATTCTCTCAAGTTGTCCTCTGACACACTGTAGTTCTCTCCCTCCCTCCCCAAATCACTCACTCACTCCCCAGCCCCCTCTCTCTCCCTCTTTCTTTCCCTCACCCTCTCCATCTCTCATACATGAAAATAAAAGCTCTTTCCCAAAAGAAGTAGTAAAATATTTGAGTTGTTTTCAGTAATATTAAATTATTATTTTCTAAAATCATCAACCATGTACAGCTTGGCCAGAGCCACAACTAGTTGTTTATGGTTGTGGGCTTTTGTAACTGTGTATCAAGGTGCTCTCACTTTCTCTTCWTGACCTTTTGACACGTTAGAGATAAGACACACCAATGTCTATAGATCCCTGTGTATTCTCACAAGAGCATGCATGCATGCATATTGGTGTAAGATACCCCAAGAGTGCATATTACTTATACACAACTACATACACATGCCCAGAAGTCCACACTGCAGGACACAGTTGAAAGTCATTCACCAGCTATGTCAAAGGATTCATCCCTTCTACAATGTGATGAGGTTCACTAGGTTGATCTCACTATGGTAAAGATAACAAGCCTGAAAGGACAGGCTGCTTTTCAGCCTCTCTGCAAACAGCTAAGTGAAAATGAGCACTGTTTTCTAAATGATACGTTTCCACTCCACAGCAAATGGCATGTTTTGGCTTTGTGTATACATCCCTCAACTGTTCTTGAGCAAAGAAAACCTCTGCATACTGTGCAGATAACACTTCTTTTCTGTTTTGTTAAAAGAAACTGGAAATCTGGACAACCAGATAACTGGGGCAATGGCCATGGACCAGGAGAAGACTGTGCTGGATTGATTTACRCAGGGCAGTGGAATGACTTCCAGTGTGATGAAATCAATAACTTCATTTGYGAGAAAGAAAGGGAGACAGGTGAGCAGCCTCACAGTTTACTATAGAGCTTCAGGGCTTGGGCTTGTTAAAGAGGAGAGATGTTGAGAAGGGCCCTGAATGCAGGCTCTCAAGCCTGAGCTTCCAACTCACTTCTACTTAGTGGCAAGGTAAGTTATCCAGCTCAGGGGAAAAACACTAACTCATCAATTTATAATAGTGTCAGTTAATTGTTCTGTACCTTTGTGATATCTTTGGAGTGGTGCTGGCATTCACATCCAGCCACATGTACTTAACTGAGCATTTAGTATAGGCCAGATTTTGTGCTAGTATAGTGAATAGTTTTAATCTGCACAACTTAAAAATGCTTACTACATCAGCCAGGCAGTAGTGATGCATGCCTTTAATCCCAGCACTTGGGAAGCAGAGGCAGGCGGATTTCTGAGTTCAAGGCAAACCTGGTTTACAGAGTGAGTTCTAGGATAGCCAGGGCTATACAGAGAAACCCTGTCTCAAAAAAATGCTTACATAAAAAAAAATCTTGTAGAGATTCTTCTTAACTTGATAAGAAGTTTATCTAAAGCTTCATTTACTATATGATTCTCTTTAAAACAGGGTTTCTTCCTTTTCATTCGAACTAAGTTTGTGGTGGCAGATGGAAGACACGGGGAAGGAATGCTAAGAGTATGGGTTTTATTTTGGAGATGACAGCAATCTTTAGACCTATGGCACAACTTTGAAAATATACTAGGGGGATTGTAGAGTTGGCTCAGCATAAGAGCAAGAGCACGTGCTCCTCTTACTTAGGGCTCTGGTTTGATTCTCAGCATCTACATGACAGCTCAAAGCCATCTGTAACTCCAGTTCCAGTGGAGAAGATGCTCTCTACTGGCTTCCGCAGACACCAGGCCAGTGGTGCACAGATATGTACAGGCAAAACACTCATATGCGTTATATAAATAAAATTAAAATTACAAAGAAATATACTAAGACCCACTGAAGTAAAAAATTTTTACATGAATGATCTGCATTACCTGTGAATTAGAGTTCAGTAAATCTATTTTTGTTAATTAGTAATTTAAAAAGACCTACCTATACTCTTATTTTTGGAAGTAACTGGGACATAAATTACATATACATTAAAGTGTGTTGAGAAGGGAACAGAATTCCCCAGAATTGACCCTGCCAGCAAGCCACTCAGAGGAGGCAGAACACAGTCTGTGATAGGGGTCCCAGCCTGTGTTTTTCCAGGAGAGATCTAGGATGGATGCTATGGTTCTCAGGCTCCTGTGTACCCAGACACCACTAGGATGTCAGGCAGTTGGGAATGGGGGTCATGGGGCTGCATTTCTCCTACCCCTAGGAGGGGATAGCTGAGCCTTGGACAAGACAATCCATTTTGGTTCTAAGTGAGTGCCAGAATACACTGAGGCTGAAAAAGAGAAGGTCTTCTCTGGGATATTTAGATGAGGTTCTTTTAGCCCCTACCACCACCACCACCAAATGATCCTGGATGAAGGAGATGGTCCTTGCATGTCCAAACTGCTTTATTTTATGGTAGATGTAAATGCATGTGTCTTACTCAGGGTGAACCAAGGATTAAATACCTTTTGCAGGAAGGAAAGCCCAGTAAGGGAAGTTCATTGGTTAGACATTTGGGGCCTATTTAGACAACTCATTAGCATGGAGAACTCCAGATTTTATGCTTTGTAACTGGTTGTCATGGTCTGCTCAGTGGGGTGTCATGGTTATACATTCCAGAACAGGTAGAGCTTGTCAGGGAACTGGTTCCACACCTACTATTCTCAATTCCGAGATTCCCTGGGGTTTTGAACTTACTTCAACCTTACCAGTTTTTCTGTCTGGTGGCACAGTCTGCTTGCCCCATATTACTTAATCTGAAAAAAAAAAACTTCCCAACATTCTTCTTTGAATAATGTCATTTGTGCTCTTTCCTAAAGATTCCTCCTGTTTTAAGTTGTAAATAATTTTATTCCTCAAACAAAACTAATGCCCATCCTTATTTTTCTGTTTCAGTGCCATCATCCATATTATAACAGTGTGATATAATAGCAGAAACATACTTTCTGATGTGTCTGAAAGGTGAAGAATGCTCGTTTCTGATTCCATTACTGCTCACCAGATTGAATGGAAAAAGCCCTGAAAAGTAGTTATTCAAAATACATGGACACCTACTGCACCATAACCCAAGGACTAGGGAGCTAAAATGCYCCCCCAAGATGATATGTTGATTTCCAGTGTGCAAATGGACTGAATCACATAGATTTTTCTCAGCCATTAACYATACAATTTATGCAAATTATATCTTTCAAATATGGAATGCTCCAATCAGAAAAAAACTATCATTGGTTGTTGAGTTACAGGCTCTGTGTAAACAGTGTGTTTCTAAAATCCCAAATGTAGGAAGAATATATATGCCACCTTTTAGTAATAATATGAAATATACTTAAAGAGCTTTTAAACTTCATATTTTTGTACAAAATATTTTACAATCATTTTCCTTTTTTTAATTTTACCTATATAATACATAAAGCCAAAGAAAACARTAGTGGTACTAATAAAATTTCATGGAGTTTCTCTTCAGATTTAATCTGTCCAGTTGAAGTGAATTTTTGTTGTATGTGTCTATGTATGTGTTATTTCTTCAGAATAGTGAATCACATGAAGCATCTGTAAATACCCTTGTACATTTTGGTGATGATGGACTCAAGCCTGAACATCATGATAGCTCATTCAAGTAAGTTGTGCCATGAGCCCAGCACTGGCCACTTCCATTAAGAGGAAGTGTTAACTTGAGATGTGCTTTTGCTCTAATTTGTGGAGCAGGAATAATGGAGAAGCATCTGTGAGGAAGGACAGAGCACCTGAATCTGGATGTCTGCAAGGCCCAGGTTTAAGGCTGATTTATAATTTAGTGTCAGGCTCATACCAGAGCAGACAAGAGATTAGAATGTCACATCAGTCAAAGGCAGCCAAGTGATGCTTGCAAGAAACCAACTGCATGCTGTTTGGAAAAAAAGGATTCCAAAAACATAACTCCAAGACATAGGCCAATGAAATGCAAAATAAACTTTTGGTTATTTGTTGAATCCAGCAAAGAATCTTCCCTTGTAAGCCTAAAACTTGTGTGAGACAGAGGACAAGGGGTGTTCAAGCCCCTGTCCCATCCCACCTGTATTCTTTCTTCCCTTATGAAGTGTAAGTTTCCAGAGAAGTGATAATATATACATATTTCAGGTAAGCTTGGAACTTCAGGATGTAATATTTAGCCAAAAGAAAAGGAAATTAAAATTTTAAGACCTACCTAACCTCTTCAGTTATTAATTTCTATGCTAGACAGGGTACATATGTCATCTGAAATCAAAGGCATACTTGGCAGAACAGCAAATCATAATGGATAAATTAAACATGTGAACCACCTCAACAAAGAGAGACTTTTAAGTCTTTACACATGACACATGAAAATGAACTGTTTTATTCATATTTAGTTGTTCTTTAATCTGAACTGTAACCAAACCTCAAACAGTTTACTGCTATTACAAAGGATCTGAGTTTAGTTCTCAGCACCCAAGTTGGAGAACTCTCAACTTCCTATAACTCCAGATCCAGGGGACTCAAAATCTCTGTGACACACCTGTCATATACAGATACACATGTACACATAAGTAAAAATTATAAAAATCTTTTTAAAGGGTTTGTTCCTACACGTATCTTGTTATGCCCTATTCGGTGGATATTCCTGGGAGGCCTAATCTTTTCTGAAGAGAAACAGAGGAAGAGTGGATCTGGGGGAGTTGGGGAGTAAAAACTGGAAGGTGTTCAATTTCAGTCAGGTTGTATTTTTTTAAAAAAAGAACAAATTTAAAAAAAAAACAGGATAAAAGCAAGTATATTATCTGTGATATTTGAATTTGCCAAATGTACACTGGATATACTTATACCTGTCTCACAAAGTCATTGCAAACTTTAATGAGGTGATATGCAGAAATCACCTACTACAGCATCTGGCTCCAAAGACACATGTCATGATCTTAGTTTCTTTCTCTGTTTAGAAATCTTTCAAGTACCTGGTTCAGCTAAGGAAATAACAGGTTTTAAGTCATGCCAGACACTTAATGACATGGCCCAGGTAAGTGAGGGAGCGGTTTTTTATAGAGTGGTAGCTACCATTAAAGCAGTTTGGGTTCCATGCCAAGAAAAGATGGGACCTTGGGTAGAAAGCAAGGAAGAAATTTTGCTTTGTCAGAGACAGGCTGACAAACATGTCTTGAACTCCACATTCAATTCAATTGTAGTAAGTTCTTTATATTATACATGTTCACACTAGACTAGGAATCAGCAAATAGACCATTAGTCTGTTTTTATAAACAAACTTATTAAAACATGGGTTCATTGGTTTATTTACTTTCTATCACACACAAAACATTTGATCACCAGCCTATGGCATCACTGGGAGATGAGGTCTAGTGAGAGAAAACTGTCACTGGGAAAATATCTTTATATCTCTTTACTTCATGGCCACATTAAGGTAGATATAAGCCTTTGCTAATACATTGTTTCCACTATGATTGGTGCTGCCATAAGCCCAAGGCAAGAGACCTCTGAACTCTCTAAAAGTATGAACTGAAAAAAATCTTTTCCTTCTTCTACCTTGAGTTTGTTATGTAGTGATAGAAAACTAATGCAGTGTCTGTCATCATTGCTTTTGAGCTGTAACAGCAAAGTTGAACAGATACAAGTGACCATTGCCTATAAAACTAACAATAGTCACAGTCTGTCCCTTTATAGAGGTTTTCAAATTTCAGTATTAATTTATAAACTACTCCTTTATGGTACTTAGAAAAATACATCTAGCATCATTTATTTTAGACTATGCATGTTCATATAGATGAGAATATTATGTAGATAAAGATAATTAGTAGTGTTTATTATCAGAATTATCGGTAGGTAATTCCTCAAGGCACCCAGAAAATCTAAAGGAAATTTAAAAACAAAGTAGTCTTCTCCACAATCACTCTTGTGAGATCACTGGCCACAACATTGGTCAGTACTGTCTACGTGGCTCTGTTAGAAGTATTCACCAAGGCCATACAAATGTCCATGCCTATGAAGAAGAGTATGGCGGTGATAAAGTCTTGAGATCAACATGTACATTGAAACACAAAAGGAGTCTTTATATCATCCCATAGCTGTTTCATAAAAATAGCATGTCAATGAATAGTTACGAATGGTTTTAGAACAGGAATGGTGATATAGATCAGCAGTACAATTCTTGCCTAGCATGCAGAAGACCCTAGATTCAATCCCCCCTCATACTGAAAAAAAAATGTAATCCTCAACCAGGCAGTGGTGGTGCACACCCTTAATCCCAGTATTTGGGAGGCAGAAGCAGGTGGATTTCTGAGTTCAAGGCCAGCCTGGTCTACAGAGTGAGTTCCAGGACAGCCAGGGCTACACAGAGAAACCCTGTCTTGAA
>BDUI01002299.1:35099-45619 GCA_002335545.1 Apodemus speciosus | reverse complement strand
TCTCTGATTAAAGGTGTGTGCCACCATGCTCACCTAAACACCATAAGCAGGGATTGACTGCAAATTGGAGCAAACGTTCCCTTAACGTCCCTGCTTTCTAGTGCCTGACTAAAGACCAAGACCAGTTGGTGTGGATGTTGGGCTATAGTTCTATACTTCCTTCTGTCTAAGGCTTTTATGGGTTTTTTCATTGTTGTCATTTGTTTGTTTTCTTTTCATAGCGGTGTGCTGGATAATTCAGGAGGGAAAATACTTGTTCGGAAAGTTGCTGGGCAGTCCGGTTACAAAGGAAGCTACTCGCACGGGGTTCAGTCTTTATCCTTACCCAGATGGAGAGAGTCCTTCATCATCTTAGGTATGTCGCACCCCGAGGTCACTGCTGGATATGGGCATCCATCCGCGGTGACACCAGGACGGAATGCGAGCTTTCGGTTGCTCTTACTTTTTGCCTATGGATTACTCATTTCAGAAATATATCAAGCATTATTTTAAAAACTAGAATTATGAAACAGATTATAATTACTTGAAAATTACAACCAGGTCAAACCTGGAAATGCTAAGCACATCAGTTGCTCATATGAACTGCGTCATGGCTGTCTGCAAGCTCAACTAAACTTGGAGTAACGTGAATTAGAGCTAACGAGCTGGGTTGTGAAAACACTCGTTCTTCTGGAGAGCCAAATGTACCCCATACCGAGAATATTACTCCTGAGCTCTCTAGGAGAAGGGTAGGCAGAAGCAGAGGTTTGGAGGGACACTGAGTGACAATTCTATTTTAGATTATTTTGAATTTTTGTCCAATCGATGGCCTTCCTGCTGCGTCAGCTCAGCTTGCTGGCTCCATTGCTGTCTTACAAATAATAATTTCCACCCTTTCTCTCCCTCTCAAAAAGATAATGTGAGTGATATAATGATTCCAGTAGTCTAGTTTCACAACGGAAAGATAGCCAGCTCTCTCAGAGCTGTCAGGGTCCTGCTTCTCTGTTTTTGGTTATTTCTCCAACCCATGCTTTCATTTTGGAAATATTTAAAATTACAGAAAATGTAAAAGACAGCCCAGTGAATACCTGTCTTCCTTTTGCCCAGACTCCTCACACATTAATGTTTCGTCCTGATTGCTTTACCTACTCGTGTATCTATCATTTAAAGAAACCTTACCTGGAAAATTCTACACGTGCCTCCAACACTTCATCTGAAAGTACTTCCCATGTGCCTCTACGAGCACAAACATTTTCCTGAGTAACTATGCCGGTGTCGCATCTGAAAATTAATGTTAATGTAACACTGTCCAATAAAGAGTTCTTATTCATACCTCCAAAATATTCCTCATCCTAGTTATTCTCCTTTTTGGATCTGTAATGTGATCAAAGATTCTGCCTAGTGTTTGTCTCTTCAGTCTCCTTTAACGCCGTCACATCTCATCTTGTCACCAGCAAATGGTAATGACATCTATGACGTCTAGTGGTATGCCCTACAGTATGGACCAAAAAATGGGGCCAGTTGGTTTGTCGTCATTGGATTCAGCTTCAATATATATTTCTAAAGACATATTTGTTTATTTTTATTTTATGTATATGAATGTTTTGCTTGCATGTATGTGTGTGGACCATGTGTGTGCCTGGTGCCTAGGGAGGCCAGAAGAGGATATCAGAACCCCTGGAACTGAGTTATGGACAGTTGTGAGCCATCATGAGGATACTGGGAACCCACCTCAGGACCTCTGCAAGAGCAGCAAATGCTCTTAACCTCGGAGCCATCACTCCAGCCCCTCAACCTGAGTATTTTGAAAGGAACAGATTACATGGTCAAATCTCCCTGGTGTCGCGGTACAATGGCCTTGTCAAAGGGCCACACTGCCAGTTTCTTTAATTGTTGCTGATAGCAAATTCTGATTTCTTGGCTAGTATAATATACTTCTCCAGGACCAAGATATGTGTATTTAATTAGCAAGCAGAGTGATACTTGGGTAACTTATTACCCAGTAAGTTATTACCCAATAACATTTCCTCAGCAGATTTAACACCATTGCCAATCCTAGCTTCACAAATAATACATTAGTCTGTCGTTCTCCGGTATCCCCTTGGGGTGACAAATGTATAATTTGTACAAGTGTCTTATGTGCGGTGGTACAGTGCCTGCATGACCTCCGCACATCCTCTCTGAGCATTATGTCATCTCTAGACTCACTCGGTACCTAACGCTGTGGATGCTGTGTAAGTAGATATCCCATTCTACTGTTTAGGAAATAATGACAAGAAAATAGTCACAGGGAAGCAAGCTCCACGCAGCTACAACTCGTTTCCATGYATTTTAATTGCAGATTAGTTGAATCACAAATTTGGATACTGCAGAAACAGGGCAAACTGTAACTGCAAAATTATAATTTTCCTAATTATGTCATTCCTTCCACATTAGTGGCTAGCATCTCTCCCACAACACCCCCACACAATGTTGTTTTTAATGTAGACTATGGACTCATTCAGGAATTTTTTTTTCCTTTTAAATATAGTAGGTTATTATCTACCACAGACGACAAATCATTATATACATTCATTTGTTTCATGTCTCCTGAGATTTGGCCAGAGCGTTCATTGTGTCACATTTGATTTGGAGCACAAGAAAATGTCCCATACTCAGCTTACCCTTTCGTTGCCCAGGGCCCCAGTCTCCTATTTTCTCTGACCTCCCAGCACGATTGAATTTGGTGGGATTATCCTAAGGAGGAATCCCCCACCCGCCACCCCGTGTAAAGAAAAAGGTCTCGATACACGCTGGCTCTTCTAGACTGGCAGGTTTTCTGACCTCCATTAGACAGCTCAGGCTCCAAACCTGTATTTCCTCTATCCCTCAGAATTGACAAAAGTGAAAACAGACCTTTTGGGATTCTTTTCAAATGGGGCAATCTCTGAGCTCCTTACATTACACAAATGAACTTGGTTTCTTTACCCGATCACGGAAGGGCATCAAACACAGGTGAGTTGTTTCCCAGGCAGAGACTGACGGACAAGGCAGTGCCTAGGTGAGCAGAGAGAAAGACAGCCTCCACATAGGAGAGTGCCGAGCAACTCCTGCCAAGCAAGAGTTTTCAAACTCACAACTCAGCCCGCGGTCCAGGCATTGCACCAGGACTTTAAAGGGAGACTTTACTCCTAGAAATGAGAGATGACGCGTGTTGGGAATTTTTGATCTTGCTGTTTGCTCTTTGTTTTTGCAATAAAAGCAGCTTAATAGGTTGATTCTCTATAAATCTGGACTTCCTCTGCCCCTCATTCTACCTTGTGACATTTAACAGAAAATGATTGTGGCCAAAGATAATAAGCATGTGTGCTTGCACAGTAAGTGGGGGACCTCTTTCAACTGGAGGTAGGGAGGGCACTGTCTCATAAGGTTGTAGCCAAGGCTACCCTGTGATTCAGAAGTTCACAGCCAACAAGCGTAACTGCATTGGGTCAGAACCCTCCTCAGAAGGCTCAGGTGCCAGGGCGACCTTTCTCTGGGGTTTTATTTCTAATTTTTATAGGCCACTATGCTTCTTTAATTAATCTACTTTGGGGATCTTGGAGCTGTCAGGGAGGGCTGAGAGGTATGGTTCTGGTCTGCACTATCCTGGACAGTGTTGGCCCGTGAGAGGGCGTGGCAGGTCTCCTAATAACTCGCCGCGTCCTTTGATCCACATTTCAGACAGCTGAGCTGATGCTTATTTGCCTTCTGAACAAAAACACAAAGAACTACCTAATTTTAGTCAGAAGAATAGTAAAACGGTGGAGGGATACCTCTGCCTCCCTCTCTGTGAACTCGGTGTGGCCCACAGTCAGGAGGTCCCTTACGGGGTCCAAATAGCCTCAACCTGGGTCTGTTCGGAGCAGGCCCCGACATGGCTAAAGACTYGGAAATGACCTGTTCTGCTCCCCAGCTGATTTGAATGCAATGATGTAAGAGGCACCTGTAAGCCAGAGCGTCGGTGGAACTTACAGGTAATGTCTGAATAAAGTTCCGCATCTTTGTGGGCATATGAAGCACCACATGTTTTAATTTCACTTTTCATTACATCTCTGTAACTTTTTAGAGGCCATGTCATTATTTATATTTTTCTCAATGAAAATAATAGTCTTGCAGATTATAGCAGCTAATTAAAGGTAAAAAATAAGGTCTGGGATGTAGTTCAATGGTAGAACACTCACCCAGCATGGACAAAGCCATGGGTTTGTTTCTTGGGACCATCAAAATAAAAAAAGAAAAAGAAAAACAGAAATAGAAAAAATAGAAACAGAAACCCAGACTTTCTTAGTCTCGGGTACTCCCTGAGACCTCACAATGCTTGTGCCATAGAATGACTGGCACATTCCTAGGTCGTCCTCTGCCGCCCCCCCCCCAACTCCATTTTCCACATGACCCCACCCCTTACCTTTCTCACCAAGTACTTCCTCGGGTCAAGAGATTGATGCTTTTATATAAATGATAACAAGTCATGCCGCCACCAACCCACAGCTAAAGCTTAGGAATTATAGCAAGGGGCTAAGTACTGAGCGATCCCTCATGGGGCTGGAGAGATGCGGCCAGTGGTTAAGAGCACTTGATGCTCTTACAAAGGAGTAGTGTTTTGGGTTCCTAGCACCTCATTAAGGGACTCATTAGTGCCTGTGACTTTAGCTCCAGGAGATCCAAAACCGTCTTCTGGCCTCTACACACACACACACACACACACANAGAGAGAGAGAGAGAGAGAGAGAGAGAGAGAGAGAGAGAGAATGAGAGAACAGAGGAAATCTTTAATGATATTTTCTCATGTCATAACTACATGAGACACTGCTCCTGGTCCTGGGATCTCCACAGCTATGCAGAGACTACTGAAGTTTTCTTGGGGCAGGGAGGAACTCTGCATCCCAATGGCACTTTCAATTTAATTGTAGAACATAGTCCAGAGTCTGGCATCTCTTGGAATTAGATGGCTTCCCAGAAAATAGCCTTCCAGGACAATTTTAGTCATCCCAGGACTGATGACTACCTACAACTCTGCCAGATCATCGATGATCCAGCTCTGGTCCTCTCTTGTGTTAGACAAGACTGCAGGTTAGACCAGGCTTCTCTTTCTCCTTGCCTTGCACCTAACGTCTCTGCCCAAATCACCACCAATGGTTGTTTTTAAGGAGGACCTGCATACAACTACTTTCAAGCTTTTGTGATGCTCTGGATTTCAGATGGGTCCCCCAGGGTCCGTGGAAGTGACAGGTAGCTATCCACCCACAGACAGACAGCCCAAGGCCTAAGAGAAGCSTGAGGACAGTGTTCCCTGTCCACCCCCCGCTGTAACGGAGCTTTCAGAGCCGTGTGGGTAAAAACCACTTAGCCTGCGCGTCACATCGTCAGCAGCAAAATAAGAAACTGCGAATGTTAAGCAACTCTGAGTCATGGGGATTTTATTACTTCCATTCTATTATTAATAAAAACAAATGCTCCACCAGAAAAAAAAAAACGAAATGCCACTTGACTTTCTTATTGTAACCGACAACTCTGTGCAAGGGCGACAGATGTTAGGGAACTCAAGAGAGATAAATTAGAGATAATTCACTTATCATCGCCGAGAGATTTGAAAACCCATCCCAGAAATAAATTCCTTTCTTTCTTTTTTATTTTTCTTTTGCAGAAAGTAAGCCCCAGAAGGGTGTAACCTACCCATCGACTCTTACATATTCATCATCCAAAACTGCAGCTGCTAAAGCAGGCAAGTGTTCATGTGTTATTTCATCCAAGCTGAGCACATAAACACACAGTGCTGCATTCTAGAAGATGATATGGAAATTAACATCTTAGGCTGTCAAGCCCCGCTGACCCWCATGATGCTTTAATCAATGCCAGAAACCTGGCACCAGAATCAATGCGATCAGACGGCGTGGCTTGGGAGTGGAACGATTTCTTGTTGTTCTCACGATACGATATTGTCTGCGTTCGTGTCATCTCCATTCAGAATGACTGCGGCCTTTAATTTTATTGTACTCTTACTTTAGACTGTGATCAGACCTTATGCCTAGAAGTGTTTCCTGGCAACTAAAAGGGAAAAGGCTGCCTCTTGGCTATTCAGTAAAGGGCAGGGAGGAGAGATGATGGTGGGCCTTATCCACTAACAGCAAGCAATCAAAGAAATGAATCTGAACCAGGGCAAAACACACATCTCTGGGGCTTAGCCAAGTCAGCCTCCTTGGGACGGCAGAGACTAAGAAATTCCTCCTCCCCAGTCTCCATGCTAAATCCAGAACAGTGCCTTCCCCGGTGTTCTTTTGAGAGGTGCTTTGATTTCTCACATAGTTGTTCTCTCACAGAGCTTGGCATTCCAGAAACATGGCGGTGAGAGGCTTTGGTCCGTGTTCTGCTCATGGATGTAGGTTGGACATGGCTCTGGGATTTCAAGAGCTGGTGTTTCTTGAATATTTGCCGTGTGCGAGGCACTGGGACAAGATCTTTCCCAGGTAGTTTTTAGTCAGCCCAAATTACTGCCAAGATGCCCAGTTCTTAGCCCTAAGGCCCAGTTTTGCAGAAAACACAGCTTAGAGAAGTTGTGTAAATTCCTGGTGACAAGCAGCAAGGAAGCAGCGAAGTCAAGAGTCAAACGCAGGCAGTGCGACTCCAAACACCTCTCTCCGAGTCACTGTGCTACAGCCGATGAGGTTTTGGAAGCATGTTGGAGGTTGACAGCTTGTCACCACCTCACCTATACCTTCAGTGACATTTTGGTCACAGGCGTGAGTGTGACATACTTATTGAGTTGCAAGCTGTCCTGTTCCTCACAGTGGGATGCTACCATAAGAACCAGATCTGAGATAAGCCCCGTCTTCCTTTGGTGAGGACACAAGGAAGGAGTGACAAAGCTTCCTGATAGTTTCTGTTTCGTCCAAGTTTCCCACCTCTGCTCCTACGGTGACGTCTGAATAGATGAATAGTGTGGATAACTGGTTTCCGTTTTGTTGAGTCTACTCTAGTCCGGGCCCCAGGAACCAGCAGTCCCTGCACTCAGAACCCTGGGCTTCTTTCTCTCTAGGCCGCCCTGAGGCCTGAGCTGCACTGAGGCGAGGTACCCTCTCTCACGCTGCCCGTGGCTGTTGCGGGTCTTTGACCCGGGGTGTGCTAATGGCACTGATGACCTCAGAGATCTCAAGGGTGGAGAGTTGCCATAGCCGGGTAAGCCTCTGTCTTCAGACACATGTGTCAAAACCCTATCTCTTTTTACTCTGGGGGAAAGTGCTTCTGGCCTTCCAGAATACTCCCCTAGTGCCTGTGTACAATCCTCTCCAAGGGGCCCAGGCTGTGCCTCAGAAAGACTGGCAGGAAATGGGTCAGCCACCTTTACCAGTTCTTCAGGCTTGGAGAGGCAGCAGGAAGGGAGGAAGCACACTGTCACCTAACCCCCCCCCCACACACACACACACACAGCCCGGCTCCTGGCCCCTCCCTATTTTTCCCTTTCTCACTGCTTGGGGAGACGGGTCTGGTGACTGTGCAGATTAACCCGGAATGGCCACACGCGTGGAAGGCTCAGGGGCAAATTCCCTGATAGACCAAGTAGTTTTCAGGTCGTCTGGCTTCAGCCCACAGCCCAAACCTGAAAAGTGGGGGCCCCACAACATCCGGCGACCGCAGCTCTGAGTCCTCTGTGCCAGATTTCTGAACTACAAGAGCCTGAGGCATAGAAAGTCAGCTTCTTCCGTTTCAGATAAAGAAGCTGACCAAAGAAGAGTTTAGCAGTTTGCACAAGGGCGTGACTGACTGTAAGTGGTTCCTTAGAGACTGATGGTTGCGGCATCCCTAACCGGGTAACAGTTAGGGGAGAGAGAAGGGAACAGGTAAGAGATGATGCCTTGGATTTTGGAATCCATTTGGTTTCGAAGCCCCAGGTAGTAGAGGCCTGTCCAAAGCTCCCCTGATCTTCACCAGCCTTGGCCAAGCTGAATTGTCTCCACATACCAAACCCCTGTCTACATGCCTATGTCGCCGTCTTTGAGGTAGCGTGGTGGGTCACTGGGGGTTTTGCCCCTCCCATTTCAATTTAAGCCTATAAAGTGTTGGAAAATCACGGTATTAAAACACAATTATTGCTGTTGTCCCCTGTCCCCATTACCATATCACCTTAACCTTCTGGGGCATGTCACCAGGTATCATTGTGTGGTCCTTATTTCTAGGACATTCACGCTTGTCCATCTCTCAAAGAGCACGTTTCTTCTTCATTCACTCGCTCACATATACTGAGTACCTTCCCTGAGCCAGACTCAAGCTAAATGAGGAGCGTGCTAATATCGATCTCGTTCTGTCTTTTAAAGGAAGTGCCTACACGGGGCGAGTTCTCACTAATTTATATAAAATAATCCAGTGAGAACTATGAAAGAATGGCCTCATTGCTAAGTTTAAAAAAAAAATCCTTTAGTGGGCAAAACAGAAAAGAAGTAGATTCAAGGCCAACTGTGGCTCAGCACGCTGCGTAAAATGCTTACTGGGCTCCCAAAGAATGGGTTAACGGATAAATCGGGTTAGGATGACCCGCAAAAGCATAGCCAAGGTCTTCAGTGGCAAATTATCTCACTTGAACCCTGGTAGTATCTGATTTGCCTAGCAGGGCTCACGCTGGGGACAGATATCACCTGAAATGTAAAAGCTGTCTCTCTCAGGCAGTTAGCAACCATTGAGCAGGCAGCTGCTACTTGGCTACTGTCTCCATTTGCTCTGAGCAAAATAAAAACAGGTAAGTGTTGATTTGCATAAATGCACAAAAAAACTGGGGAAGCACATTCCTGGCATCAAAGAAGGCTGAGGAAACCTGCTACAGAGGGAGTGCCAGGAACGTGCCTCCTGCCTCCCCTTGGCTGTTTGCTAAGCCCTGTTCTGCAGGAGGTAAGACGGGTTCTTACTGCAGTAAGTTTTACCTCCCAGGCATCTCCTGCCCTCACTGCCCATATCCAGCATAACACACACACACACACACACACACACACACACACACACACACACACGTGCGCGCTGTCACCACCCCTGACAGCCTTGGTGAGATCACCAGACCCTGAGATACAGACAGAAATTCTCAGGAAACCAAAGGCCATCTTTAACTTTCTTCTCTTCTTGTAAACAAAGAGTGTGGGTTTGGAGTCAACCACCCTTGTCTTTCTGTTCATCCTTGTAAGTGGGGAATGCTTCTTGGCCTCTTGAACGAGCCTGTCCCCTAGCTTAACACAGGAATATTTGTGTCCACTTCTGGGAAGGACTGTGACAATCTTCACCAGGAATGTTTACACGTAAAAATCCTCCAAAGTGTCAGAATGCAGTACATAGGCAGTGGCTCTCAGACCTCCTGCCCTAGTAGACAGCCCTAAGCTTAGCTCAGAATGAGTTAGTGGTGAGAAGAACCAACACTCAGACCTATGGGCACCTTGGCTCTGTCCTTGTCACAGCTACAAGGCACACTGCTGTTGGCTGCAGAAGGGGAGGCATACACAGCATAATGTCAAATGTCAACTCCTACCATTGACTGGATTCCTCCATGTACAATACATGGTGCAGGGGACTTATGCACTTCATCCAAATTATGGCAGCAGCCCTGACAAGTAGGCATGACTGTCCCCATTCATAAAAGGCGGGTTCAGGTAGCTCTAGAAGCAAGGCTGGCATGGGTAGGGCTAGGAGCTCAGTCTGGCCTGGGCTGCAGTTCTTCTATCAAAAATTCCACGGTCCCTCTGAGACAGCTTCATGGGGTGCAATTTCTGGTGGCTGCATTAGTAACCCTGAGTTCAACTCCATCGAACTGTCAGGTATAGGAGGCTTGGGGCTCCATCTATGGCCATGGAGAAGTAGCTGCTGGGGAAACTGGTCTTGGCTATGCCTAGATTGAGTAAAGCTCTAAATAGAGCTTTTGGTGAAAGACTTAGAAAGGAGAAAAAAAAATCCATCTACCTGACACTGCCAACAGAAGCCACTCAACAGGGTATTGTGTCAGATTGCTCACAATGAACCGAGAGTGCGGTATTCAGTAAGGAACCTGGAAAATTAGGTTAGGGACGTCCTCTTCCTTCATAATAAAGGTGGTTCTAATGAACGACAGAGAATGAACAAAAACATAGATGGAGAAACGACTCTTGAGTACATTGGCCAAGCATTTGAAAGCAGCTGTGTCATGTCCAGGATCATTGGCTACCCCTGTGATAATTAATCTCTGGCTCTCTTGAAAAYGAAATCCTCACAAACGGAGATGACTGGGGTAGTCTAGTAGGATCTGGCCAGTGGAGTAGGAAAAAGATGATTGCAATTTTTGAACTACAGTAAGTTTATGATAGGAAGATGTTCTAGTAAAAGGTTTACTTTGTTGAAGGGTGGATGAATTAATGATTTGAAAGTAAAACTATACTTGCCTGATAGTTTATATCTGCCTCTCAAAATGAATACTTGGATCCTGATGCTGTCCATTGAAATCTACAAGCAGTTCCACTTGGTACCACCTCCCCGTATGGCACATCCCAAATGTGACCCTGCGTCTCCTCAAGCGG
>BDUI01002298.1:81775-91915 GCA_002335545.1 Apodemus speciosus | reverse complement strand
TGAGAAGAGGTTTTGTGGAAACCAGCCTCACAGTGGGCGATAGAGAATGCGAGACGTTCATAGAGAAAGTTGATGGATTTTCCTTTTGCCTCAGGAAGGCTCTCTGGGGCACTCCAGGCTCATAGTTGGAGTTAGCAATGTTCCAGTGCCTTCCCTGGCTGTGCTTTCTTGAGTAAAGAAACGGCAGGAACGGCATAGGCAGCCAGCCTGGTCAGCAGACAACCTGAGGCTGGGGCTGGGTTGGGTGAAACAGTAGCATCACATCAGAGTGGGCCCAAGAGCTCTGCAGCATAAATCACTCTGAAGTTTACACCTGGTGCAGCTCTTCCCTGTGCTCTCCTACAGCGGGGCTTCATTCCTATGGCGGCACACGTGGAGGATAGCTCAGTTCTCACAGTGAGGCTGTGGTTCAGGGTGGGGACCTCTGCTGACCAGGGGCTGTGGTCTATCTTGTTCCCTGGGAGCCCCCTCTGTCTCTGACCAGAGTCACCACCTCAGTATCCTCATCCTGGAATAGTCTGTGTTCAAGCACACCCCTCACCTGTATGTCTCTTTCCACATCTGGGAATGTAGCTGTCCCCACCCTGGCCCTATTGCCCCTTCCCCTGCCCAGCTTTGGAAGCAGGCAGGTCCTCCTCAGTCCACGTGAATAGAGTCTTCCTCCACTGCCTTATCCTGAGAGCACTGTGAGGGGCCAGGGTGAGGGTGTGGCTGGAGTAGAAAGCAGTCTTTCTTTAACACACAGGAACTTAAAAGAACTATCCAAAGAGACAGGTGATTTATACTCAGTAGCTGCATAGCAGGCCAGAAGATGCCTTTTGATGATGATAATATCCAAAGCCATGGCAGTGAAAGACAGTGGGGAAGAGCTCCAAACGAGAGCGGTTGAACCAGATGGGGAAGGATRGATACAAATAACCCAAGACGAGAGCCCTGGGATGTACTCTAGGTCAGGARCAGAGGGAGGCCAGCCCAGGCATTTCCAGGTCTGCAGAGCRGGGTCCCAGGCTCACGGGGCAGCCTCTTCAGGTGAGTGCCAGGGAGACTCTGCAGCCCAAAGCCTCACCAGTCACTGTGGGCYTGGAGAACTGGCTCCAGCCCTAMAGACAAGAACTCAAGTAAGGCAAGGAGGGCTGCTGCAGAAAGGCTGGTGTTTGTACCTGTGTTGTGATGTTGGCTGTGAAAATTTAATTATTTGGGGACCAGGGAGACCCAAGTCACAGTCACAGGGAATGACTGAACACTCAGAGTAYATAAAACCCAGGAACTCACGCAGTGTTGGGGGGCGGGGGCTGGCAGATGAGAGCAGCCAACAGCCAGGCCCTGTTTCTCCCTTGTGCYCAATTTTGTCCTCAGAGCTGTACTTCAGACCTGAGCTTGGAAATTCAGATTTCCTGCTCCAGCCTGGCTGGTCCTTCAATATGACCAACAGTCTGCCTTGGTTTTCAACGGCTCTGTCTTACTTTGTTTTCCATTGCTGTGATAAAATACTGACCAAAAGCACCACAGGAAGAAAAGGGTTCATTTCAGCTTACAGCTTTACAGTCCATTGTCAAGGGAAGCCCAGGCAAGAACCCAGAGGCAGGAACTGAAGTAGAGGCYRTAGAGGAACATTGTTTATGGRCTTGCTTTCCATGGTTGGTCCAGTTAATACAACTCAGAACCCCTTTCCCAGCACCCCACGGTGGGCTGGGYCTTCCCACGTCCAGATATACYCACAGGCCAATCTGATGGAGACAATTTCTTGACTGAGGTTTCCTCTTCCTGTGTGACTTTAGTTTATGTTAGATTGACAAGAACTAACTTCCACAGGCTCTGTTACACAGGCCTGTCTGCCACATGCCTGCCAGTCCAATCCAWCCTTCCAAAACCTTCTGCAAGCCCTCTTCCATCTTCTGGTGTCTCCCATGTGTTTCCATGTCCCCAAGGTGCATCTCCTATCACAGTCTGTCTTGAAAGTCTCCCAATGGAGGATTCAGGATCAGCTGTGTCCATAGTTGACTTTCTACTGTGTCATAGTTGAATCGGGTTAACCTGGGAAGGTTTCCTGGAGAAGTTCCAGTCATTTTTTTTTAATAGTAGGCAAAACCAAACTTGGGAAGGGACATACTACACTGTTGCTAAGGGATCAGGTACAGATGGTCCTGGGAAGTCAGATGCAATCTACACTGGAACAGAGGGACAGTGAGTCACACGTTGAGTGGAAAGAGGCACTGTGAGCATGGAGGATTAGAAGGATGCTCTGGGACCTTGCTCTCCCACAAATACTATCCCAGTAGCTCCTTTGGCTCATTGGGAATCACATTCAGCCCTCACCTGCAGAACCAGGCTGGTCCCTTGCCCCAGGGCTCGAGTCGGTTAGAAGTAGCAAAGCCTGCTGATTGTCTTACTTTCTCCCAGCCACTGAACACTGAGCTTGAGGCTAGTGAGAGGGAGGTTAACATCCGGGTATTCTCGCTATGCTGATTGCAAACTCAAGTCCCAGGGCACCCTGGCCGCCAGCTATACACAGCTCTGGCCTCTGGGAGGGTGAGAAGTAGGCAGATGGGATACGCTAAGGCAGTTGGAGCCCTCAAGTCTTCCAGTAATTTCCAAGATCAGCCTTGGGAAAGGAAGCAAGGGAGTTCATGACATCCATTTCAGCCAGGGGCATGGCTCTCCCTGGTTCCATGGCCTTCCCTTCTCCTGGCATGGAGAAGGTCCCTGCCAGTCTCTCAGGCAATCCTAGGGGGTTGCTGCTGTCTTTCCAACCAGAGTTCCAATTGATTAAACTCACCCAATCCGTCCCTCCTCCCACTCCTACCCCTAGCCTCATTATTTCTATATAAAGCTGTAGATTTATCATTATAATAGAGCCACTGTCACCGGGCTCGCTAGCATCTCAGAGTCTTGTAGTTATTGGTACAGGGGCTTCGGAGCCCAGTGCATATAGCCGTCTCTGTCAGTAACTGTCCCTGCTATAACTGGAGCCATAAAAGTGTGTGTGTGTGTGTGTGTGTGTGTGTGTGTGAGAGAGAGAGAGAGAGAGAGAGAGAGAGAGAGAGAGAGAGACTGGGTTTTTTGGGGTGTGGGGGAAGTAAGGAGTGGGGATGTAAGGAGTGGGGATGTGCAGCAAGACCRCCTCCCTCCAGGCGCCAATCAAACTTGTGYTGCATTCTACTTTCTGTACCTACGTGCTCTGAGACTTGGGGATATCTAGACTGTGACTCAGTTTTACTATCAAGAGACTGGGGACAATTTGTCTTCTCTGGTCTATAATGYTAGTGTAATTCCTGAGCTACTTAGGGTGGCACTGGTCCCGAGCGGCCCGCTTGAACCCTGTTCTTCTATGTCTTTTCCACTGACTCAGCCTGCGGGCCACTCTTTTTCCATTCCTAGGCCTCAGCATTCACTTCAATGTAGGCCACATGTCATGGCTGATAGTTATAAGTCATCAGAGCCCACCCTTCCACAGACATTTATCCAAGATGAACATATTCATGTATGTCCCTCCATGCATGTCCCCAGTGCCAAACTCTCTATGCGTTGTGATAAAGTTAAATTTATACATTGTGCAATTAACAGATTGATAACAATACTTATGAAGCAGAATAATAACAATATATCACAATAAAATAGCAATACAATATTATATTTCTGTGTATTGGGCCATTGTTAGGTAAAATTAGGGCACCAAGGACATCATAGCATCCTGATCTACTCCATAACCAAGACACTTACTAAGTGACTAATGATGAGGTATATACACTGTGGATACAGGAGACAAATAGATAATGCAGGACAGAGATGAATGGTGTGGCCACTTAGCAAGGCATTCAATTTAGGACACGAATTGTTTATTTCTGGAATTTCCCATTTAATATTTTAGGTTTGTGGTTGTCTGTGAGTAACTGAAACCGCAGAAAGGCAAACCATAGATAAGCAAGGAGCATTTTATTCTTGTATTTCTTGGCTTAGCTGTATGTTTTTGTGTGACCTTAAAAAAAGTGACTTGCCCTCTGGGCTGCGGTTCCAGAAAGTTTGCCAGCATTCTGAGGTGATTTTTTTCTTCAGCTTCTTGGCCTCTCCCACAGAAAGCTTTCTYGGTCTCTTGCTTTCATGAACTAGAGMTGTGCTCAYCTGTATGATCTCCACAGAAGAACCTAGAACCTGGGATGATCAGCCGCTGGGCCCAGTTACCAGACATTTCTTCTTTGCCCTTAAATCTCTTCATCAGCCCTCGCTCAGGGGCAGAGGTTCTCACCACAGCACCAAGCTTTCTCCCTCCTTCTCCCAAAGGCACAGGCTTACGCTCCTGTTGCTTAGCTCCTCCCACCTGCTCCTTGCAGATTCCCGCCCCCCTCAACCCTTGCTTCCTGGGGAAGCAGCTCACACTTCCTGAGCCCCTAAGGTGCCAAGAGCATGTTCTCTCCCACACTCATCCTCGCCATGACCCAGTGTCCTCTGCACAGGAAGACATAAATGAAGGTTCAAGGTAACCRACTCGGCCAATTTCACCCTGGGGCAAAACAGTTAAAACCAAAGTTTGCATAGAGGTCTTCAGTGGAGGAAACCGGTGTGTTTACATCACTCCTCTGCACAGAAAGTAGACCCTGAATAGTGGGACTCATCAGGGATCCGGGTGCTGTGTTGTGATGGGTGGTGTGGTTTCCCTGTGGTCTGGTTAGACAGCTTCATCAGTCTTAAAACCAGATCCTTTGAGAGGTGATTTGTGGACCGACTTTGCCTTTTACCTTCTCTCCAGTGTCCCCCATGCACGGCATTGAGAATCATCCCTCTCTGAATTAACAAACATTTACCAAGTGCTAACCGTGTGACACTCAGTTGCTTCGTGGAATGCTTGTTGGATACTATGGGAAAGACTGCAAAGAAAGAGCGTCCTCTCAGAGTGCCCAGGTGCAGAGGAACAGTAGTGTATGCCCCGTACACCCCTACACAGAGTGCACACGTGGCCAGGGACCAATTCAGAGTGCTTGACAACACAGCTGTGCAAACGGTGCCCTACTGCAGACAGTAGGGAGAGAGAGAACAGTCACCTCAGACTGGTCTGGAAAACTTTCTAGAAAAGGAAGTTTGGGGTCAGGGTCTGATGTCAGTGAAGACTAGGAAGGGATAAATGTGGTGATCAGTAGGGGAAATTCTTCAGATTGGAGGGAAGATCTAGAGAGAAACTCTTTACATACATTTTGGTTCCCTTTCATTGTGTAATAATGCACACGAGCAGTGTGATTACTATGCACGACTCAGCACAGGCTGGGCATGACACTTCCAGCTCCAGTCCTTTCCTCTCATCCCTCACGGTCTGATGGAAGAGGCAAGAAGGCCCTTCTGTTGTCCTAGGAACACACAAGTCCTCACTGGCCCAGCATGTCTAGGGAAGGCTGGCCTCCAGAAACAGAAGCATTCCGATTGCATCCCTTCACATGCCTACATACTGAAGCCAAGAGACCTGAGAGTGTCCACAAAAGGTCTCTCAAGTATAGAACAAGAATCTTACATTGACCTGCTGTGACTCATTAAGTCACCCTGAAATGAAGCCTGCCAAAGGCTGGCTGGCAGYAGCTGACGGTCGCCTTCAGAATGTCCATCATGGACCTCAGGTTCCCAGGTTCAACCTGAACAGAGTAGGGAGAGAGAAGCCTCAGGAGTCTGTGTCCAGCGCTGGGTCCCAGAACACCTAGGTACTAAAGGGAAAAGCGCAGCCCATGTTCTCAGAGTTTGCACTCGAACAAAATTTCAGGACAAACAAAAATGTGACTAAAGGAGCACAGTGTCTTAAATCAAATTAAAGGAAAATGGGAGAGAGGTGGTAACGCGAAGCTAGAAGGAGGAGTGCATTGGGAAGAGAATGGAGGATCAAGACCAGAGCCTGAGAAACCGCTCAGGAACAGCATCATGGTAGGGGTGGAAGAAGTGGCTAATTGCTRGACACTTTGTTGCTATTTATTTGGTTGGTTTTGTTCTTTGGGATAGGTTCATATTATATAGCCCTGACTGACCTAGAACTTATTGTATAACCCAGGCTGGCCTTGAATTTGTGGGTGATCCTCCTACCTCTGCTTCCTGAGTGTTGGGATTACATTGTATCTGACATCTAGACATTTTGAAAGGATAAGCAAAAATATCTGCTGGTAGGTTGGATGCTAGAGTCTAAAATTCAGGGGGAAAGGGAAGAACTAAGGCCTCCAGTCTGAGCAATCCAGAAGGACTCACAGTTCTCTGAGAGGAGAAATCCTAGTGATAGGAAGAGTGATCAGGCCTCAGGCTTAAATGTGCTGAGATGCTTTGGGACATCTGTGTGGAGATGCTAAGTAGGAAGTTAGATATAGAGTCTAGAGTTCTGGAGTAAGGCCATGGTTGAAGAAATAAATACAGGAGACAGCAAGTGCGTAGAACTAACCAAAAAACTGTGACCAGAGCCATCTTGGTAGATCCTGATTAGGGAAAGTCATTCTTGGAAGACAGGACAGGGTATGCTATTGTAGGAGAACTTCCTAGAGGGAAGGCCCTTGACATGAGATAGAAAGGCCCAGGAAGGTTGGTTTTGTAGTTTGCCCACAAAGCCATCCTACATAGGAGAAAGACAGGGATGTAGGCAAGTCTAGAGGTGTGAGTTTCCTCAGTCCTCCAGCGCCTCTCAAGTCAAGGAAACCCATTCTTCAGAACTATGCGGCAAGGCCTAGAATTCTCCCTTAAATCCCCACATGTCTGAATTCTTGCATGCAGGACCCACTGAGGCAGAGAGGGAGAGCTTGCCAGAGGAGTCCTTCAGGGCAAGYGATGGTGCTCCAGAAGGTACAAAGGGGACAGCGGGTCTTGCATGAGCCATGAAGACAGMTTCCCAGGGCAAGTCCTACACCCAGAACATCCTGAATAATACACAAGGCTGGTCATCCCCGCCCTGCCCTGCCCTGTCTTGCCCTGCCCTGCCCTGTCTTSTATTTTGGACAGTCCCCAGCGAGCCCTATCTGCACCCTTTCTAGCAGTCACCTGAGTCAGAAGCCACAGGGGCTGCAAGACTCCCTTGTTTACTTGCAGCTCAGTGGGAGCTGCTGGCTGGCTGATGCCTTCACTAGATGCCCATTTTCCCTGCTGCTCCCTCAGGCTTAGCCCCATTATCCTCATTAGTCTCTGGATTCACTGCTCTCCCCTGGTGYCCCCCAGAGTACCCTGTCCCTTGGAYCAATGGGAAGAAGCACCCACCCTTATAGGATTTCTTCTATCCTGATCAGGCTGACATTCCATATTGGAAAATATATATACGTCTAGCCCTGCGTTCTAAAGCCAGGCAGGCTTTGACTTTCCCAAGACTGCCTGAGGGACCAGTGACAATCCACCAAGCACCCTGATGGCGGGCACAGGAGGTGAGCCACGTGCTCTGTGTCCGTGAGCCCCTTCCTCCTGCAGAAGTAATGGGTGTGTACCAACTATTCCATACCCTTCCTCCCCGCCACTTGGGGCCAGCAGCCTTTCTTGGGTACCTGGGGTTAGAGGTTTCCTATGTGGTGCTGTAAAACGAAGCTAATTGGTCCAGACAGGGCTGCGACCYGGCCTTAAGCATAATTGCTCAATAAGCGCTCCACTGGCTGTGAGTGTTCTTATTTCTAAAGTTGTCCTTTTGTAATCGGCCCTCCCTGGTAGCTTTAGAGGAAAAGGCCTTACGACTGCCTGAGGCTCAGAACAGTAAGGCAGTTCCACTCTTCCTGTGACAAGTCCCTTAGCATCCACAAGCCCTGCTGCCTGCTAGAGCTGGCCTGCTGCAGAGCCCATCTCCCGCTGGTGACCACRGCACAACCCAGATTTACCTTCCCCTACTCTCTGTGCCTCTAGAACTTGCTGCAGCACAGAGCTGACTGGGTAAGCCCACACTGCCCCATGCACCCCGTTAGTGTGCTGTACCTCTCAATGGTATAAACAGCCAGTCTTTGCCTTCYACAGGATTGAATGGGAAACCATTASGCAACCAGCTCCTGCAAGAAGCCTAAGTTCTGCTCCCCCAACTCAGGCGYTCCAGCACCTCTCCACCTTACTGCAGAGCACATRTGCTTCTTCGGTCACATAGTGACATTTTCCCCTTGAGGGATATTTCTTGGCTCTCTGGACACTGTCACTGTCACAACTTTGTGTTGTGTCCCCTAAATCAGCAACAATTCAGAGAGACCAGRGCCRTGRGGCAAACGAGTGAGCAGAATAGCATCAGATTTGAAGGGTTGGGGCCATTTTGAGGCAGACTTCTTACTTCTTGTGGTCCACAGTGTTCTGACTCTGTTCTCATTCTTGGTCTTGGAAAAGGTCAAGGCYGGAACAGTCCTCAGAGATGATCTAGCCCAGCTCGCACCTGCCACAGACAAGCACGTTAAGACTGTGGGAATCACACACTCGCCTGGGTGACTGAGAAGCTACTGGGTAGGACACCTAGATCTCACAGTCGCCGTGTCCTTCCTGCCACCTGCCCTGACTCTAGTTCCTCAGAGGGACTTCTCTTCCCCTGTTTGTTTTCCTAACACCCCACTTTTGTCCCTAGGCCCCCATCCYATCACTGCCTATACAATGAGCTGCCAAAAGGCACAGAAGGCAATATCAGCAGTGAAACAAGATGAAAAGAGAAGCCATTCATCAATGTGCCTTTGTGCTGAGCCAGCGTTAACCCCTGACTCAGAGCATCCCCTTGTGCATAAATATTAATACCTTGAGGGAGACGGTGGCATAAGAGCTACAGAGTCCAGGTCAGGCCGGCATACTTTTATGGTATTTGACATATCATAAAAGCAACAGCCAGCCCCTACTCAACCCCCAAGTCCCCCGAACCCCATGACCATCTGATTCTCATTCATYCTCAGTGGCTGCCCCGTAACCATGCTCTCCTCTCATGTCTGAGTTGATATCTACTTATTCTTCATGAATATTTCATTTTTTTCCTTTCTAGACAAAGTCCCTAAGGTCTTGAGGGTCTCTCCTGGGCTGTATTGACACTTAGGGTAGAGTGATTTCCATGGAATCCACTTCGCCTTGGGATGAAGGCCAGTTGCTGGGACTGGAGGATAATGTTGAGGCCCTTAGCCTTCTMTGGTCAGCACAGACTAGCCTTTCTGTTAGTTTCCATGGCTTGAGAGATACTAACTTATGCTAGAGGACTTCCATATCTGTCATTTCAGAGTTCTATCCCACCGATGTTCTGAACTTGACATAGTCTAGACCTCACCAGTGGGCGACTTTGAGAATAGTTTCCAAGAATTATTGTATATTGTCAACTCAAGACATGTGGGTGGTGGTGTGAAGGCGAGCTTGAGAAAAGCAAGCAGAAAACCCGGATAACTAGAAAGTGTGGAATCATGATTGCTGGTTTAGTGATGACCACTGGGCTCTCAGCCTTCGGAGTGTGACATGCTAAGTGCCAGACACTACGTGTAACCCTCACCACCTGTAGAACATTGTCAGTTTCCATGGACTTAGGCAGCCTACTCAGGGTTACAGGGTGAGTGGTAGGGGACATCCTGGGTGAGTTGACCTCCCTTTGATCTGCCTCTCTGAAGCTGGCTAGAAGGACCTCTCAAGATACCTGCCTCTGCCTGGTAGCCTGAATATTCACACCCATACCCCTTTCCCACTGTCTTCCTTCAGAGACCCAGACAGTGTATTCCAGACCAGCTCCACACACCCTTGCCACACAAAGTGAGTGACAGTCAGCTGTAGGAGTACAGCCATAGGAACAYTATCACTCTACCAAAACTGAGTGGTGCCCCCACTGCCTGCCATGCATCTCAGGGTGACCACACCCACCATCCTCTTCCCTCTCCCCTGCTTCCCCAGCGCCAGGCTTCAAGATCAAATACATAAACACACAAGACCCCTCTTCAGACTACTGAGGGTAACTGAGCTTTCTCGTCCCAGCCTCAATTTTAGCCTTACCTTCTGATATCCAACCAAAACCCCACGGCATAAAACAAGGTTGTTGGCTATTGCCTGACCCTGTTCCCGGCATCCTCTCTAGTAGATGCCTGTGCTTTCCAATGACATTTGTTTCCTCCTATTACCTAAGCACTGTTGATTCTTGCAGGGCCATTGGGCTGCATGTGGTGCAGGGGTCCCTATTGGGAAGATGAGTTCAACTGTACCTGAGATTGAAGGCAGGGGTATCTA